>VUQH01006311.1:4072-68092 GCA_015106775.1 Etroplus canarensis | reverse complement strand
ATAAAATTGAGGCACAGGTGGCCAGAAGGGAACAGAGGAAGAGGAATGCCTCCCCTGTACCTCCTTGACACACCTGCACCTCAGGGCCCTGCATGTGTGATGGTGTGATGGAGCAGGAAGAGGGAGGCAGTTGGGGATGGGGAGGGAGGGATTGGGGGGGGCAAGGTACCCCCTCCCTGGGGTCAGCTCCTCCGCTGACCCCAGTAGGCAACCCTGTTCCCTGGAGCCAACAAGGGCAGGGGGCCTGGGCCCATCCGGACCAGGGCCCACAGCAGCAGCACCGCCAAGCCCCGCAGAGCCCAAGGTGGCCCACCCGACCCCACTGCAGAGGAAAACTACACCCACCCCAGCATTCAATCAACTCCTAGACTACATAAGACAATAGACGCCCAGGTTGAGTTCATCCTCCACCTCTGCTAGATCCCTCCCCCCACTTGCAGAGTGAACTCTTGACTTGCAGAGTGAACTCCTGTTTGCATAGTGAACTCCTGTTGCAGAGTGAACTCCTCCATTCTAGTATCTGTATTGAATGATGCCACCGTAATTGCTTGAGGATTTTCTTGACTGCCCCATGTGGATAAGAGATTGAAATAATGGTGTGCACATTTCTCCTCAGTCTGCTTTGCCACAAATTTAGCTTTGACTTTGAAAAATTTTGGCCAAAAATGGTAAGAAAAAAAAGGTTTTAATACTATCGTAAGCAGGCTATTCCATATAATAATAATAATAATAATAATAATAATAATAATAATAATAATAATAATAATACTAGGAATATTAATAAGAAGAATGTTATGAATGTGTATGACATTCTGATTCAGGGCTAAGTCCCTCCAAATATCTAATCTTAGAATTACCCCAGCTTAAAGTCTCTTGCAGTGGACTTCTTAAGCTGAGTGCAACCCTTGCAAATTACCAAATTACCAAAAGCATGTATTCAATCTGTCAGCCGTCAGAAAAACACTAAGATTGGTAATAACGGAAGGACACAAAGATCTGCAGCACATCTCATTGCAAAATACCACCTGAATGTTAAACAATACTTCTGAGATAAATTTATGTGAACAAATGAGACAGAAGTTTACCTTTTTGGTAGTAATGCTCATCATTATCTTTGAAGAAAAAAATGCACTGCACACTAACATCAAAACTCATCCCAAATGTGAGGCACTTTAGAGGGAGAATCCCTGTTGGGTGCTGCGTAATTACCTTGGGACCTGGATTCTTTGCAATTGTTTGAAAACAGGAAACGTTATGGAGTGGAATGGCCGAGTCAGAGTACTTTGAGGAATTTAAGATTCAGAATTGTTCCGTTTTGCTGCGGTCATATGAGCAGAATATCAGAGGGAATATCAGATGGAGGTTGTTGCTGCTAAAGGAGGTTCTATGAGATACCAAATTCACTCACTTCACCCTACATGGAAAGGCCACCTGTACATGCCTTATTAATTTTGGTCAAATATGTCAATTTGTCTATAACTATTACTTAGTTGATGTCCAAAGCATATTTGTTTAAACTCCATATTGCTTAAGAGACAGGCTCATCAAGATGGTAATCAACTGTAATGCAAAAATTTAACCAGATGGGGGCATGAAGAGCACACCTTCCACTTTTGAAAAAGGTCTTGAGGGAGGCATTTGAAGACTTTTTCATTTATTGCTAGGAAATTGACACAACAGTAGCCCTAATTCACCATCACAATAACCTGATTAAGTATTTTGGTTTTGGAAAGGTGTCAAAGAGAAATGGAACATAAGAATAAACAACAGTAAAGAAAAGATTTTTCATCATGGACTAATGATGCAAAGTCATTTAAATAAACAATGGCATTTTATTCTCTAGATGATTGAGATTCAGAGTTATGTAAGATGCTTTTTTTCACAAGTGATGCAATTTTAAGAAGACTAGTTCCAGTATGATGCATTGATGGCCCTGGAAAAAAGGGCTGGAACTTCAGCTTTGGCATGAATAGGCCATGCTGCTGAATAGTTAGACTCCCTCAATGAAATAGGAAGTCAAGCCAAGTAATAGACAGATATGACCTAAGAAGACATAACCACCTGTGTTGGAAACAGGACAAGACTGGCCTAAATGGTGCTTATTTTATTGATCCTGACATTACTGTTGTGATACGGTGTAGCTGTGACTCCCAGGTTTATTTTTTGATTTTAATGTATTTTGTCTTTTGTTTAATGCATTGTTGATGCTCAAATATCAATTCTGTATCTTAGTGAGTAACTCTGGACTTGAAAATCTTATATCTTCAGCTTTAAACAACAGCTCTTTGTAGTTCAAGAATATTTCTACCCTAATTGCATCATTTCCCTTCTTCCACATTTAGCTGGAGCTAAATTATGCTGCAGATCTACCAAGGCATTGCATCACTCTGAGAACACGAAGGACTTGTACTTAAAGACTTTCTAAAAGTAAGAACAAGAATAACTCATTATTCACACACACAATGAAATGTCCTCCTAGCATAGACACTTTTTTATTATTAACCAATGCAAAGAAAGAGCGGGATGTCTGAGGCTTTGTATGAACAGAGTGATGTCATCTCCTCTTCCTATGGTGCAGAAAGAAAGCTTTGTCTTGCTGAGGCCAAGCTTGGTCATGTAGCTCACATGTGACATTTACAAAACACTTTTAGCACAAAAATCTTCAAGTCGTGATCTACTCTACAAACCACAACATTCAGATATTTTAAAAGAACGCCAATGCTGCCTACAGTATGTGCCTCATTACTTTTGCTTATAAATACATAACCCTTTTATAAGAGCTCACTAGTCAGATGTTCACAGCTCTTTTTACAACAAAGCAATCATTTAAGTATGTGTGGAGTTTTTGAAAGTTACCTCTTGGTGCTCCAGTTGCTGAACATAGTTCAGTTATGGGTCATTTCTTGTTAGTTCAACAGATTCCTCCCTCATTAATATTTTTAAAATTTAAACTTAGGCCCTTTATTTTAGGAATTTAAAACATCTTTAATTCTATGCTAACTTGAGCTACACTCCCATGAGCCATTTATTCAAAGAGCAACAGTACCAAATATGTACTGTAAAAATTTTTATAGGCTCTAGCTCAAATAGTTTTATAGATAATAGAATTTTAAAATGCCCCCTCATACTAGAAAACCATCTAAAACAACCCCTACCTTCATCCAATGTTTGCTGAAAAAATAATAGTGGCCTGAAAAGTTCTGCACAATTCCTACTTAAGAAGTATATCTTTTTTCAGGCAAATCTGTGATGGTAGCTGGGAAGTTTTTAAATTTGATTAATTGAGATGGAATGACCCTCATCCAGGTCTGAGTATGGTTTCAGACTTTCTTTGGGTTTTTTTTAGAAGCAATGCATCCTGGAAAAATGTCCAGTATTTGTATGTACAAGTGAGCAGAGCAGAAAGAAACTGGAAAATATTCTCAAAGAAAAAAAAACATTAAAAAGATAACTGCCGAATTTAAAAAATATGATATTTAATATTTCACAGATAAAAAGAATTGTGTGTGAAGAATCCACATAGAATCATTACCTAACTCTGCAGTTTTCTCTCTGCTCTACTGAGAGTTTGAGCTTCTGTCAGCTCATTGTTTTGGTTTTCCGGCCTGTTTTGTTACTTTGGTTCACTCACACTGCTCATGTTAGTGATTGGGCAGGAGGCAGACAATGTTAGCAATGAGCTGGTAAACAGAGCTGAACATTTAGGAGCTTAGGAGCCAGATGTTTCCCTCAGGAGGAGACCAGAACACAGCAAAAACAAGAGCAACTATCAATTCATCAGCACAACTCTGTATCCACTAGATGTGTAAAAAGCAACTTTTAGCAATCACATTTACCATTAAGAGATTATAACACATGAATGTTGGTGTTGGATTTGCAGCTTGTTTCTGCTGCCTGTAAGTGGCCCTTGTAGTTATTACATTCTCATCTTTGTAGGGCAGAATCTGTGTTACTATACCAAAAGTTGCTTTTACTCTAAAACCAAAATAGATTTGCAACAGCTGTGTAAGGCTGGTTTGATGTGCAGTTTAATGCCTGCGTACACACCTTTTTCTGGCAGCAGATGTAATTTGATAAGTGTCCCCAGAGCAATAATTCACTGCACTCACTGGTTTGATAGAAGCAATCAGCAATTAGGTCCAAAAATGTAGCTTCATGGAAAGTTCAGTATTACACAGCAGTAAAAGTTCAAACCTCATTCATGGAATTTGCATTTTGGGGTCCATAATTTTCCATGTAAAAGTGTAAGAAGTCCACAGAGCTGAAGAATATATCCTCACTGTTTATGGACTTGTGCATGTTCATTCCCTGGAAGGTCACTTCAATGCGGAGATTTAATTAGATTACATTTACATCATACATGGATGTAATACTCAAAGAAAACTTTACTTTATCATTTGTTTAGGCTGAAAGTGTATCAAGTTTAAAACAAAAAAAGAGATTACATATGTAGTAGTTAGTAACAAGAACCATGTGTTGCCCATCTCGTCACGCCACCCCTCCCCATTTCCCCCCATTTCCCATCTGTGCCCTTCAGGCCCTCACTTCAGTCACCTCCCACTTCCCTCTTCCTTCAGAACCCGTCTGTTTTTGTTTTCGAGCCCGGGCTCTGTGCACAGGAAACTGTATACATTGGGAGCATTCAGGAAAGCAGCGAGAAGCTTTCCCGTTTGCTCCAAGTTTGGGCACAAGAAAAAAAGAGTAAAAAAGGACAGTAATTCCTAAACTAGGAGAGAAACAGAAGTCAGCTGTTCCCCTCCCCTAACTTCACATCCCTCCCCTTACATAGTCTCAACATTTAAAAAATCCCTCCCATACCTCTGCCACGAGTCCATTTCTCAACACAACTGTATATATTTTTCTTATTTATATTTGGAACATTTTTAGGAAATTCTGTTTGCCTCACTTGATTCATGTCTGCCTCAGCTACAGAAAAGCCACTGAAAAGGGGGGACAGTGTGGAATGAAGGAAAAGAGGAGGAGATAAAAAGGAACAGAGGGAGAGAGAGAGAGAGAGAGACTGGCTGGAGGTTTAAAAAAAAAGAAAAAAGAAAAAAAAAACAGGAAACTAACTGATCCAAATGCTGTTTCTGCAGACCTTTCATAGATAATGGAGTGGATCGCCACATCTCTGAGAACCAATAGCCACACCATGTCTTTTCTTTGGTCATCTGTTGAAGCACTAACAATCTAAAGGACTTCAAATTTAAAAAGTGACGTCACTTCTGCTCTCAGTTTCCAGCAGTGTGGTTAGTCAGAATGTGAGCGGATGCAGACTTTTGGGAGCTGTTTGCTGGGATTTCTGTGTGGCTGCTTTTTGATCTAGAAACTAAACCTTTCTCGAGGTCATATGGATCAGTTGGTGTGCTTTCAAGGAACATTTTGTTTTAATCATCTGGACTACTAACTGGATCCACATGAAGAATAAAGGGACTAAGCAGAAGACCAAGAAGAAAGGAAGTGAAAATGCGTTCGGCTGTGACCTGATAGAACATCTTCAGAACTCAGGACAAGATGGTAAAGTCTTTTTTTCTTTTTCATTACTTTCTTTGAACTCTAAAAGTGCTTTGTCAGCAGCTTTCATCAAGCTATACCCTGTTTCTATTTTTGACCACTTCCTATAGACGTAAAGGTTAGTGAAGATAATGAAGATAATAAGCTTTATTAGTCATTTCTTAATTTATTTTAGCCATTATAACACAGATCATGTGGGTAAACGTAAGACAGAAAGCCATGTATGTCTTCCTGTCTTTATGTAACAAATCCAGTCTTTCTTCAAGGGTTACATGTATGCATTATAAGTATACAAGTGATTTACATTTAGTAAGGCCATTCATTCGGCCGATGGCTACATTAAATGGTCATTTGTGACTTTGGGTGTGGCTCTTACATTTTTGTGTCAGTTTCCTCTGGTGACTATAGTTCTTATGGTTAGTTTTGTGTCTAACAAAAGAATTTCTACTTAAACTGTATATGAGAGAAAATAATGAGCCAAGAAAATAACAGAAACAAAGAAAATGTGAAATATTTAAGTGATCAGGTTTGAATAAGGTTTCTATTCTTGTATGTTTATTTTTGTCTATTTTTGTCATCCTTGTTCTTTCCTCACAACCATCATTTTTGAGTATTTGACATCAAATGTTGAAAATACAAAGAGAGAACCAAAAGCCTCCCACGTGCAAAAGCATATGAATAGCTGTGCTGAGGATAACTTTAAAAAAGACCTGTTAGTGTAGACACGCTGCAAGGCGGGGCATTCTGCACAGGAAGTGAGGGAGGAGGTATAGGTTGTACCTCTGTCATACAAGCAGCAGACATATTGTGCTTTTATACTTTTAGTGCTGTTTAATGAAAGTAGTTAAATATCCCTGAAAGCTACTGGCAAGCTAACAGCAACACAAAGTAGAAGTTAAGTAAAGTTTCAAAAGCCTATTTATTTTTATGTATCTGAAAGTGATGTGCAAGTGTTCTCTTCATTGCTCTACTCAATGAAGTTAAGTGTTGAAACAATTCCATTTCAGGATCACAACTGCTCTAAAAATCAAGCACGGTGTTGTGCACAAATGACAACAATATGTTCAACACACATACGCATACAAAATAATGGTATTTGTCAGAATATACTCTTGACCTTTGCATTTTTGAGATCAAACCATAATTTCAAATATCTCAAATAATATATAAAAGTTGAGGATAATTAATAAGTCTGTATTAGGTTCACAGAAAATATGAAACACACTTCCTGTCTTGCATAATCATGATCATTTTAGTTCTTCACATTAACCCTAGGACTGCCAGCTATACGACCAGCTAGACAACTGGCAGTGAATGAAAACACCAGAAGTGATCAATATATAGATGACTGGAAGTGCATGAAACTTATCTGGGACATCAATATATTGAGGTCCCTCAGTACTAGAGTTAAGAACCTTACTATCATGTTGTTGGTGTAAAATAGCAGTATTAGGAAAAGCACATCTGCAAAATCAAAACAAGGAAGAGGATGGAATTGCAGTAGTAATCACTCAAACAACCTCACTAAAAGAGACACAGCAGGGCTGTTTTTGTATTTGATTTTGAATTTTTGTAAAGGCCTGCACAGCAGCAGCCTCATGTTCAGTATTTAATGAAACATTTAAGATGATTGTAGAAAGGAAACTAATCACATTTACTGCCTCACTATTGAAACTGATTTATATTTTACCTGGAAGTGTTCCTTACAGAGTATCATGTGTTAATTTGTGATGTGCTGCCAAATCTTGTTTTAAAAGTATCTTTATAAGTCAGATGAAAATCTGATTGTCTTTTGTCCTTCTGCATGAGGCAGGCATGCAGAGGAACTAAATGAAAACTCCAGAGTGGTTCATTGTCCGGAATTTAACCACAGGCATGCAATTAAATGTCCACTTAAGTCAAAATGATGAGAATTTAAATGGCAGATTGTTGGTGTCTGTGGTGATGAGAAATTAGCTGTAGCCAGAAATATTCAGGCATTCCTTCTGTTAAGGATGGATTCTACATTTTGTTTACAAAATGATCAGTTTTGTACCTAATACAAAAAGAGATGAAAATATAATGGAAAAATCTACAAAAAGAGGCTAATGCTCATTCTAAAAATTTTTCTTTTTGATTTAGTTTTCATTTTGCAGTCCAAACTTTTCTGCCAGGGAAACAAAAACGTATTCATTATTTGAAAAAAGTTTAAGTCTTCCAGCCATGGTCCAACAGAAAAGCTTTGCTAGATTTGGGTGGATTTTCCTTTAATTATGTAACTTTTAGAGGGCTAGTTGCCAATTTGTTTAGGTAAAACTAGACATAAAAATTAAATTAAAATTAACTATTGATCAGTCAGTTTCTATTTTTGCACTGACCTCTTCTTTAAACTTTTATTCAAATTATTACTGTAGTACTGCAACATTAACAGATGTGTATATGTATCTATACACAAAACACAAGTTAAATGTGCTTAGCTGATTTTTTTTTTTTTTCATTTTCATTTTAATTTTTTATTTACTTCTTTAAGCTACCAGTCCCCTTGGACAGTCACTCAAAAAGCTGATTTCTGACACTGCATTCAGTTTCACACTCACTGAACATTTAGCCAGGGTAAAATTGGCCTGGCACAACAGATAAACACATGCTGATACAATGTATGAATGTGATCTTATATGTTGATAGACTAACATCAGTCAAAACTGATACCAGTGAATGGTCAACATATTGTTACATCCCTTGTACTTAGAAACTGAATAATCAGTGCTGGGACACCAACATTCATTCACACAGCCAAGAATTAAGAATTATGTCAGTACAGGGACATTAAATACTCATTCAAGAAATTATGGCGTCATGATATTTTTTCATCTTTAAATAAGTTCTATATCTATTGAACTGTATTTTCTTTAAACCTGTATTAACACTTAATTAATCAATCAGCAATATTTAATGTCATGCAATACTCAGAGGTTAAGTCAGGCTGTTGGTCTGTGTGAAATGCTGAAAATATGTTGTCCAATTTAATGTTGGAGGTTATTATTTTTATCTGTAACTGAGGAAAACCGCATATAATTATCCATCTATAACCACATTGATATCTACATCTACATCTACATCTATGCACATACACACGCGCACGCACACACACGCACACACACTCTTATACCTCTTTGTTCCTGCACAGCCCCAAATAAGTATTCTCAAAAGCCTGCAAAACAATGCAATGTAAAACCAAAAGTCAGATTCCTTGAGGTCGACATATTACGTTGTCATATTTCTGTTTCATAGTGTGTCAAATACAGAAGTTCATCAAATCAAGACTAAGCTGTTCCGAGCATTTGCAGTATTTGCAGACAGTTGTTATTTTCAAAACTAGTTAAAGGGAAACTGCAATCAGAGCATGGGATTTAACAGACTCTGGGAAAACTGCAGTCCAACCTCATAAGCTTTTAAAAAGGTGGAGCTAAATGTAGCTGTGTACAGAAGGTGATGTATTGTAGTTCAGAAAGCTGTGCAGGTCAGTGGTAACATTTCAAAAGCCATTTTCTATTAGAGGAAATGTCGTAAGTAATCCCAGCTACAAGGACTGGGTGTGTCAACTTTCCTCTGAAACAAACAAACCATTTTTAACTTCCTGTCAAAGTCCACCTACAATCACCAGCCCTAAGGAGTAGAAAAACAGTCATAGTGGAACAAACCACATACCATTAAATCAACCTTATAAGCCTTGTTACCACTGAAAAGTTACATTTACAGTAAATTCCTTCCCTTAGTTTTAGGAGTAATGTGATGTGGATGTGTGTAGTGTAAAAAAACCTAAAACAGGAGGACATATGCGTCCAAGTTTCTCTAACACCATAATATTAACACTATTTCTTAACTGAAGTTCCTCAGGTCCTGAAGAAATGTGCAGAGTTTATTGAGAAGCATGGGATTGTGGACGGAATCTACAGACTATCAGGGGTTACCTCAAACATTCAGCGTCTCAGGTAATCATGCTGTGTCTTTCTTGTACATTGAAGCGTCTTTTAAAAAATTTGTAAAATCTCGCTTGGATGATGGGAAAAAATTAGACATGAGATAATAAGAGTTATGATTTAAAATCTTGGACTGTTGGATATGGACTGTATGAATCAGTATCAGAATCCTTGATTAATCACAGGGGGGGAATTGTATGTATGTTAAAATTGTATGTACATCTTTATATATTCATCTTCTCCAAATGATCGCTGGTGTATATACCTGTTTGGAACAAATAAGCCACATAAATCATCCACATTATGGTAGGCTCTTTAGATTTGTTTTGCTCTTCTTTGAACATCTTTGTTGCTGTTTTTCTTTCACAATAACATGAGTCGACTGAATAGACTGAAATCTAACCAGCCACATTCTGCAACAGTAGTTAGCAGGGGTGTTAAACAATCCAAGCATTCAGCTAACTATGTGTGTGTGTTTGTGTGTAGGCAGGAATTTTGTTCTGAGGCGTGCCCTGACCTTACAAAGGAAGTGTACCTCCAGGACATCCACTGTGTGGGTTCCTTATGTAAGCTGTACTTCAGGGAGCTACCCAATCCTCTGCTAACATATGAACTTTACAGCAAATTTACTGTGAGTACATTCAAATTATATAAGTTGTTATTGTGATGGGGGAGGGGATCCTCTGTGACATAGAGGTGATTAGACTGCAGATTTGTTAAGGCAATATAAAATTCATTTATATGTCATTCATGGGTGTGACCCCGTATAAAAGGGTGCAGTTTACAGAGTTCAAGTCAATATTATCAAATTCGCATTAAAATGAAGTATTTTGACCCAATGACTCGCAATAAGAAAAGTGAATATTATTTGCAAAGACTCTTTCTTACTTATCAGAGGGATGATTTCATGGTAATGATGAAATCAAGTCAGCCTTATGATCACTCCATCAAAAAAGTGTAACACAAGACATAAATAACAAGCTTCATTTAAAAATGAAAACCTTTTGTTTATGGCACCATCGGATCAGATGTACAATGACGTTAGAAAAATGTTATTAAAGTATAATCACATCCTAACATAAATTAAAAATTTAACCGGCAATCTTTGTTTCCAATTTGATAACATGTGGTTTCTATATTTTGAGAAGCTGTAAAGCTGCATTTTCTGGATAAAATGTATATTTGAAAGAGACTGGAGCAGGAGAGGAGGGAACAGGAATACCAAACTGTAAGCCTGGGTTCATATTTTCTGTGCAGTGTTCTGTGTACCTTGACGGGCTATTTGCATACCTTGGCACTCAAACATCTCATGCTGCTCATTTCTGAAAAGCTCCAGGACTCAAGTTTTATAGAAAAACTCTGCCCTTCACATGGTGTACTAAAAACGCTACATAAAACCATAAAACTTTCTTGTTTTCTTTGAAAGAACAAAGTTGGCCTTAGGTTGGTCTTAAGTTTTAAGATTCTGTGACTAATGGCACCTGTTTTCATTTTCACATGTCTACAATCTTGTACTATATTGTAACTGTTAGCCTTGTGGATAAAATTTATCATTATGAAGTTTTGTACTTGGACTGTCAGGGGATTGCACAAGTTTGACTAGTTGTATTTACAACCCCAAATGACTAAACAAATGCAGGTAGCATGTTCGGGTGTTTACCTTAATCACATTAGATTTATTATACACAATCAAATCCACACTTTATTGCATTTTTAAACAGCCATATAGACACCCTACAGGTGATTAATACATTGATCCTGTCACTGTTAATCTAGAAAAAAAAATCAATGTTATTTTAATGCAGTAAAATATAAGCAGGTTCTGCAGGCATATTAAGGATTTCCCTGATGAAAGATAATAGAGCTGCTGAATACAAGCTAAGAAATTCTTTTCCTAATGGGACTCCATAATTCAATCAATTTTTGAATCCATATTAATAAACTTTAAAGAAATAATTAACAGTGCTGGCTATGCACTTGGATCAAGGATGTAAATGTTTAAGAAAGATTCTGAGGTCAATTATGTTTCCTGTTTTACATGCAGGAAGCAGTCTCCGTCCAGGGTGATCATGAGAGACTTTTACACGTTCAGAAGGTCATCAAAGAACTGCCAAGTGCTCACTTCAGGTGAACTTCTGGCCTTTTAAACTTTTAGTCTTTTAGTGGCTGTGGCAGTCTTCCAGCTGATGAACTGTTTCCTGAGCTTGACTAATCATGTTTGTAATAAGTGTGACAAGATGTTTTTGTCACCTGTCCTTAGAACTCTGGAGTACCTTACTAAGCACTTGGCCCACCTTGCCACCTTGAGCACCCAAACCAACATGCATACACGCAACCTGGCCTTGGTGTGGGCTCCAAATCTGTTGAGGTAAGTCTAAATGACTTGAAACACATCCTACATTAAAGAGAAATAAATAAATTCAGAGTTACTGCCAAGTGTGAAAAATATAACTTCCCACTGTTTGATTTTGAACATTTTTTTCATGTTCTTAGATCTAAAGACATTGAGGCTTCATCTGGTAATGGAGATATGGCTTTCCAGGAGGTGCGAATACAACAGTCAGTGGTAGAGTTTATTTTAAACCACACAGAGCAGATCTTCAACAGTGATTTTGCACAAACTAAACCTAAAGAAGGTATGACACCAAAAAGTATAAGCACATTCTTTTGGTGTAGATTTGAACTGAAGGATTTTCCCATTTACCATTGCAACTTTTTATTTTTCTCAAGTGCCAAGTTTGATGTGTGGGGAGAAGTATGCCACACTCCCCATCAGTGGTCAGTGTGGGCCAATGAAATTAATGAGTCTGGAAGAAGCTCAGGCCCGTTCCTTGGGTCCAAACCATCCACTGCATAAAGAACGTCAGCGAGAGAACAGTTTGCCTGACACCAGCACAGCCACGCTCTATCACACTGTCATAGACATATCGGACAACAAGTAAGAGTTGGGTTTAGTCTTAGGAGTGCTTAAAGTTCTCTTGCATGAAATTTATCTGACCTGTGACATATGATGATTTAAGAACAAGTGGTCAAATACTGCTGAAACTAATATCCTATATTTGTTGGTTAGGAGAAAGTTTTCTGGGAAATCAAAGAAGTGGAAGTCCATCTTTAACCTTGGAAGGTCTGTGGACTCAAAGGGAAAACTCAGCAGGAATGGAAGTGTGTTCATAAGAACACAGGGAATGACAGGTAAAGACTCCAACAGGAGAGTTAGCTATTTAAAGAAAAAATATTCTAATTATATGAAATGCTCCATCAGTCTGAGAAATATGAATGTGAACATCTCCATTTATGAGCAAGCAAAAGATACAAAGATTTATAACTTTATCATGTATAAAGAGAGGGATAGAATGAAGACAAAGAGGAACAGTGTGTTTTCTTGGCATGAAAAAGGTTGGAAAGAAAGAAAAAAAATCACTTCTCCTGGTTAAATTATGGTTATTTTTTTCAAGGATTGACTTGCCTTTGGCTTTTTTGTGTTACCTTCTTGTGCTGCTACTTTGTGTTACCTGTTTATAGCCTTTAAAATATTCTAGCAAGACAAGAAGCATCACTTGGATTAAGCACTCAGATGGTCCAAAAGCATAGATCTATAACACGTTCTTATTGTTAACAGCTGAAAGTTTATAGGTTAATACTATACTCTGAGATATTTCCGAAATATAAAGGTCATACAGTAACATCCCATCCATGTGTAGTTAAAATATTAAGGTTAATATTACTTTTTTCACAGAAAAAGCAGCTCTTCGTCCATCCAGGAGCATGGAGTCCTTGTGCTCCTTACCAACAGGTGGGGCTTAAATATTTCTATTTTCATTTGCATGGAATTTAAACAAAAAGGAAAATTATTGGGGTGCTTTAATTTGACAAAATACAGACTTTTTCTTTATGTTATTATAGCAGAGTGTCACTGCATCTACTATAGCTTTCAGAAAGCGTGTGTAAAAGGTCAGGACATTTTCTTATTTTAATATTTATCACTTTGTACTTTCAATTGCAGATGATGACAGAACAGGAAGCAATAGTCCAGCTGGTGGACCAGGCAGTATATTCATTCCGGATATAAAATCCAGAACGCTGGGATCCGACTCGCTCTGTGACCTGAGTGAACATGATGAAAACTGGGAGTTCAAAGGGAAGAAAGCTGGGGGTGCAACAGGTGGCTGGAACTCTGGTGTGAACCAAAAGGGCTCCACGCCCCCTCAGAAAAACCTGCCAGAGCAACTTAAGGTGTTCAAAGGGGATGACCTCAGTGGCTACAAGCCCACCTCTCCAAAAAACAGGAGGATGTTGTATTCAGGCTCCTCGCACAACAGCTCCTCACGGCCCTCCTTTCCAGGAAATTTCTTCCCACTGGAGTCCTCACCAAGGCATCAGCGCAGAGCCGTCAACATATCTGAGCCCTTTGCTGTGTCTGTACCTCTGCGTGTGTCAGCTGTTATCAGCTCTAACAGCACACCATGCAGGGGGCACACCAAGGACAAAGCAGCTACACTGAAACCCTGTAGAGAGAGTCCAGAACAGAGCAGCAACAGTGGAAAGAGCAACACTTTCCCCCAACTGGAACGGAAAAAGCAGGAAGGAGCAGATAAGAATAACATAGAAGAGCTGACCTCCAGGGCATCACCACAGGGTGAGAGCATCTTCCTTTTTTTTTTTTTTTTTACATTTTTAAAGTGATTTCTTACTTGCATATAAATTCATACTTGTCTAACAGGACGTAATGAAAAACATCCTTTTTTATTCAGACATAAACAAAGAAATGGTGCAAGAAGGTCGAAGAGGGAGGAATATTTCTAAACTGGAAACGCTGTCCCTTGCAAATGCAAGAGAACACAAAGATGCAGTGCCATCTTCTGGCAAAGATGCAGCGCCATCTTCTGGGAAAGAACTGCCCATAGAAAACCAACTGGTAAATCCTCGGGTATTACAGATATTGTCTTTTATATCTTCTTTATCTTTTATAAAACAATAAATCAACCTAAATTTTCTCAACATTACAACAGGCTGAAATATCAATTTCCTCAAGCTTTTGAATTTAACACTTTTATTTTCATCTTGAAGATTTCAGGACATGTTTTCAGGACAGCCTTTTCACACCGATCAGAGTCACAGCAACATACACCAGCAGCGTAGGCAAAAAGTAGAAAACATTTGCCAAGCAACATACACCTCTTCAAACTCAGTTGAAAATCTGCAGAATCTGTGAGGCACAGTTTCCTTGTGGACTTGGTCATCGGTATTTTGCCTTATGTTGCTCACTCACATTCATCTGAGGTCCATGCAACTTTTAAAAAAGCAACTGACTCAGTGACCAGTCCCAGTAATACTGCTTTAAAATAGTGGAAAAGCTATTTATTTGCATATTCTGAGATTTTTTTTGTTTTTTTTTGTTTTGGTGTCCACTACATGTTTTGAATCATGCTAGCACATTAGCACATTTGCTGTAATGTGTTTTGTTAATCTTGGTGCATTTTCTTTGTTTATCTTTGCTTCTCAGGACAAGGGATCTTCTACTGGCAAAGAGCTGTGGTCTGACCTCCACCAAGAACTGAAAATAACTGAACCTGAAATTGACCTGCTGGATGAGACTTTCAGACAAGTTAATATCTCAACAAGCACTTGTGAGAATACTAAGTTAACAGCGGACATTAAGGCAAAGCGCAGTCGCAGCTCTCCGTCTCTTTCTTTGCTATGTAGAGAGCAATGTTCAAATACCTCTCTGAGTGATCGTGAAGCCTCCACAAAGAAACAACCCTCGGAATCAGACATCTTACAGTCTCTTAACAGAAATGTGTCACCTCCTGGCATGATAGATGACAAAGAGAAGAAACCGCAGCAGAAAACCCAACCCTTAAACAAAGATGACCCAGTTTACACCAAGCAGAGCCAACTTCCTTTACGGAAAACTAGTTTAGATGAAGTTATAAAGCCTTTAAAAACTGAGCATGTTCCAGTAGTTGACAGCTGCTCAGGAGTACACAGTACTGACATGAAATCTCAGAAAGATGAAATTCCTAAAGAGAACCAAAGCACCTTCAGTGATGGAGCAAAGAAAAGTGTGAATCCTGAGTTGGAGATTCCTCATAGGCTTTCAGTGTGTTTGGAGGAGAGACGTAATACCTTGGAGCTGACGAACCTTGATGATGATGAAGGAGGAACCTCAGAGGAGCTGGACCTGGTGGAGCCCTGGGAGGATCTTAGCTCCACTAAGCAGTGGGTTACGAGTCCACTCCACTCACCTGATGTGGAGCAGCTGTTTAACCACCTGTCACCCTTTAACCCACATGGGGAAACACTGAGCTTAGAGGTGGAAAAGAGTTCATCTCCTCAAGTGGATAACAACAAACATTCCTTCATTAGGAGCAATGAATGCTTTTCTGGAAATACTCTTCAGAATACCAGCAGCAAACCAGAAACTAAATGGATGTATTTGCCATCAGCACCTACACGGATGGCATTAAACAGCAATAACATAACACAACCTCAAACTGGGAAGTGCAGCACAACAAAACCAAAGAATACAGTGTCATCTCAGAGGTTTCATAGGCAAATGTCATATGAGCCAGCTGCTTCAGAGAAAAGAGAGGAGAATTGCTTTTCTAAACACAGGCCCTATTCACTTAATTTAGACCTGGGACATAGATACATCAGAGACATTTCTAATCAACAAAACCATAATTCATCTGAATTTTCCTCCTGCCAGAGAGGCTTAATGGCCTCATCTGGAGCTGTAAACAACGGACTGCCCTCGGAGTTGGAGCTGTTTCTGAGTGATCGGCAGGCACCTCTCCGGCGAAACTCTGCCCCGGTCAGTGTGTCCTCCGTGCGGACAGCCTTCATGATAAAAACTTGCCAGGCCAAAGCTGTGCCCGTTATTCCTCCAAAGGTGCAGTACAGTCAGATACCCCACTGCAGACCTGACAATGAATTTGACTCAGTGAAGGAACACGAAAAGGAGAATCCTAAAACAAGCACAGAGAAAAGCAATGCTGCATCTCCTCTGAGCATGTCAGACCTAAAAGAGGAGCTGGAAAATAAAGTACCAGCCCCCAAACACCAAAAACAACCAATTGCTGAGAAATCTGCTGAATATTCAAAGGTCACCTCCACTCCAGAACTACCAGTGATAACCAGGAGACACACACCCAGCCTGGAAGTATTTGTGGATTGTCCCAGACCCAACAGAGGGAATCTCTTACAAAGGCCATCCTTTAGGAACAGACAGAGACCTCAAAGTCTTATCCTGCTCAGCCCTCCTTTTCCCATCATGGACTATCCAACTTCAGGGGATGATGGCAAGCTCCTTTCACCCATCAAGAGCCTGAATGACACATCGGGAATGAATGTTTTTTCTAAAGACTTGGCCGAAAATATCAGGACACCAGAGGGGCTCACTCTTCAAAATAAAATGACTATTCCAAAAAGTGGACAGAGACTGGAAACATCAACCAGCTGCTTCTACCAGCCACAGAGAAGATCAATGATATTTGACAGCAGGAGTCACAGGCAGATTGAATAACTGAAGATACACTCGCTCTCTATGTATGTAAATAGTTGCATTAGAGAAAAGATGATAGAATAACCTGTTGTTAACTGAATGACTCATATATGCCTTGAAAGATGAACTATGTGGGAGTGAGGAAGAGGAAGCCATGATGTGTCAGAGAGCCAGTTAATCTTGACTGACATCAAGGGCTGTAACCAGTTATTTTTTTCTTTATTCTTTAGTCTTTCATTTTTTTGTTTTGTCAGTTAAATGTTTGGGCTCTATTTTATTAGATTAGATAGACATTTAATTTTCTGTCTAATTATTTTTAGCTCTGCACAGACTGAAACTGAAAATTGTTTGCTGGAAAGGATTTTTCATGGAAGAAATGTTGAATTATACTAAATATTGTGTGGTCAATGAAGAAAATTATTTTTGACTTTCAAATCAACAGCTTAGCAAAAACAAAAATGGAAAACCAAATCTCGAATTGGTATTAACTGTTTATCCAGAGATTTGAAGAAATGATAGAATAAATATTCGCAATGGATAATTTGTAAGAAGTACCAGTATACCTATGCAATGCCTATAAAAAGTACTCACCCTTCTTGGATGTTTTACCTTTTAATTGCTTTAATAAAATCATGGGCTATATAATTTGGCTTTTTGAAAAGAATTTGCAAAAAAAAGCTTCTTTCATGTCAAAGTAGACTTTGACTTGACCAGTCCAGAACATTTACCCTGCTGTCTTTGAACTATTTTGGTGTAGCTTTTGCAGTATGCTTGGGGTTATTGTCTTGCTGGAATCCTCCAGGATTAGACCATATTTTTCTGCATTCATGTTCCCTTCTACCTTTACAAGCCTACCAGGGCTTGCAGCTGAGAAGCATCCCAAAGCATGATATTGCTATCACCACGCTTCACAGTGGAGATGGTGTGTTTGTGTTGATGTTCAGTTTTTGATGTTTGCCAAACATAGAGTCCAGCTTGATGGACTGGTGAAGAACCTGGGCAACAGTTGCTGTATTTACAGTTACTCCCATCTTAGTCTCTGAAGCTTTTACCTCTTTCAGAGTGGTTGAAGGTGTCTTGGTGGCCTGCCTCACCAGTTTTCTTCTTTCCCAGTTACTCAGTTTGTGAGGACGGCCAGCTCTATGCAGTGTTAGAGAAGTGCCATACTCCTTCCATTTCTTAATGATGGATTTGACTGAACTCCATGGGATATCCAGTGAGGTGGAAATCTTTTTGTAGCCATCTGCTGACTTCTACTTTTCAATGATCTTTTCTTTGAGTTACTTGGATTTTTCTTGTGCTCATGTTACAATTTTATCAGGAATACTGATGAACCAGAGACTGGACCTCCCAGACACAAGTATTTTTATACAACAATCACTTGACACACATCAGCTGCACTCAGGAGATCTCCGTTTCACTACCTGTGAAACTGCTGGAACCAACTAGCTGGACCTCTATTGGATTGGGTCAGTCCCTTTAAAGGGGGTGAATATTTATACAAACGTTTATTTTATACTATATATTTTTAATTAATTGATATTAGTTTATAAACTCTTTTTTCACTTTGACATGAAAAAAGCTTTTTTATCAGCTTCTTTTAAAAAAAAAGCCAAATTATATTGAACATGATTTTAATTTAACAAAACAATAAAAGGGTGAATCATCCAAGTGGGTGAATACTTTTTATAGGGCTTGTATAAATGAAAAAATAGTCTATTGCAAGAATCCTAGTTGAATGCAAGTAAAAGTACAGAACTATTATCAGTAATACAGATTTTTGTATCAGAGTCCTCATTCTGAAGCAAAACAGTGAGTCATTATTTTGGGTGGAATTATTTGGTGCAACAATGTCTAAACAGTGTTTCACTTTTGCAGTGGGTTGAGTTAGTTTACAGCTTTATAAACACTTTAAATCTGAGGGGTCTGGAGATGATAAATGAGGTAGGAAGAACCTCTGTTACATACATCCGTATCTGTATTTTGTTCATCATCTGTAAAATAATCAGTAGCTGCATCTGTTAGACAAATTTAATGAGGTGAAGTGGAAGTTTGGAGAGGCATAAAGACATGAAATGCAAATATTCAGCTGAAATCTATTTAGTCAGTTCCCACCAATGGAGGTTAGTCATGTGTCATGGAGACAGCTGAGTGTACGGACGTCAGGATGCAGTCATTGGAAACATATCCTTTACCTGTAAGTAATGTGATGACATTATGTGAAATTGTGAGTTCTTTACATATTTGTTTGTGTCTGAACTGAATTTATTCTCAGTAGTCCAAATACAGGAAGTGCAGTGGTCAGCAAAAAGAACTAACAGTTCACCAGCTATAAATCTGATTATTAACATGAAAATGACTTTATTTATTCCTTTAACCTGTACGTGACATTAAATAAACTTAAAACTGTATACTATACATGTAATAACGGGATCAGTGAAAAGCTGATTTCTGTTTTAATAATGGAATATTCAAAAGGAAATTCCTATTTCTTTAGTAAATATATCAGAAGATGAATTATGGTATTTACTCACAGAAGAGCTATAATTCCTGTGTATCTTCATGTTCTGTCAACTGATTTAACTATGGATGGGTTTTAGTTGTTTGCTTTTGACAATATCAGAAAAACCTGCCTTGGAGAAATGATGTCATTTTTTATTATTCTGATGTTTTCAGAGCTGCTCACCAGGCAGTAAACTGGAGCTTGACTTTGTGCATGCTGACTGTAGTCACTGTGTTTAGATTTTAATGGTGCTTTGAGTCAAAGTCGGTCAATGCCATCTCCAGATTTTTCTCTCTTTTCTCTTTTCTGCTACTTTTGGGTGAACTTCCAGGAAAAAACAACCAAAAAAAAAACAGTTTGTATGTTATAATGTATTTAATATGCCATGGATGTTATTAAGGTTGCAGTGTTTTTATACTGTAGTTTGGATGGCCTGGATGTGTGATTTGTATTTAGTGTTTATTTGATTTGTAACTCATGTATACTTGTCGATACTGAAAATTATTGATTGACCTGTTTGTATTCATAGGAAAAACTTTTGAAATAAGTTTTGCTTTAATTATCCGATGATGGCACCTAAAGTAATGTACATAAGATGCTTGATGAGTTTTGTGACAACAAAAAGTTCCGAAAATAAAAAGTTAGAAAGAAATCAGTGTGTGTAACTTTTTATTAAACCATGTCATGTCCAACTCACCAGTTCTAAACAGAAGTTCATTTAGTTAAATGTTAACTGAGCTTTCCATTTTTACAAACTCTGGTACTTTGGTACCCAAGTACAAATTTCTGTTACTGTGAGTCTGTGCTCAGTTGAAAATCAACTTGTCTCTAAAAGGCAAAAAAGAGAAAAAAATACTTATTAAAAAATTAAGCAAGATGACTTTTTTTTATTTCCATCTATGTTTTCCAAAGGAAAAGTTTAGGTGACATACATCATTTATACTTAGTGTCTCCAAAGTGGTTTACATATTTGCCATGAATGCAAAAGATCCCTGCTTCAAGCCCAGGCAGATACAGAAGCATCCCTCCATATTGGGAGGACTGTCTTGGGAAGGGCAGCTAGTGTAAAATCTATGCCAAATCACCTAAGTGAATTAATCTGCTGCGGTGACCCATCGGGGAAGTACAGTATAAGGGAACAGCTAATGGTGCTTACTTACTTCATTAGTACTTAGTCACACATCTGTGTATGATGGCTTCTAAAAAAAATTTGCAGCAGCTAAGAGTCTTTTAGTTCTTGTTTATTCTTGTAAAATGTGTCTTTTTCTGTGAGGTTCTTAGGCCATTTTTCACACACTGCTCTTTTGGGGTCTATCCCCAGATTTTAAAGGATGTTTAGGTTGGGGCCTGTAAGGGGAATAGTAAAACTTTTGACTTGTATCTACTGGATAGTGCATTGTAGATTTTAAGCTGTCTTCAGGCCATAATCCCGTGGAATCAATTATCTTTTATGCTCACTGTTTTTCCTTTTGCTGACTTTGTGGTCTTCCCCTTTTCCTCGTGCCTGACAGCTCCATCTTCAGTAATATCCACTATCCCTCCTCTGAATAAGTCCAAACCATCTCAACCTTGCCTCTCTGACTTTGCCTCCAAACCACTTAACCTGAGACTTGTGTGTGGGTGTGGTTGAACAGCAAAAACACAGCACCACCACTCCAGAGTGTCACAGCCTTTATAAAACCAAAAAAATGTAATCATTGGACATTTCCAATGATATTGTGATCAAGCACAGCCTGGCAAGCTAATTAAAGTCTGGGACTTGGGTAAAAAAAGAAATTATGAGCTCAGATCTTGTTGACTGCACGTACAGTACTTTTGAATAATGATCCTTGCACTCTAACATGGTACAAAACATAAACCATAGATCGCATTTGCTGGAAATGCTGAAGAGTGCTTCAACTATAACTTTTGTGGATTTTGATGATATTTTCATGCTCTACTAAGTTTGGAACAGAAATTCATACTTGGAGTATGTGTGGCAGCTTTTAAGAGGTGACTACATCCACATGACTTAGAAGGAAAGGTTACAAGAAAATTGGTGTAATTAAAGTAAAAGACGCTTCAACAAAGTACTAGATTTAGCCTGTGCACAATTATGCAACCAGCTTATTGTATATTTTTCTTTTTTAAAATATTTTCCTTCCAAACAAATTGAATTGTACAGGTTTTAGGTCACATTAAAAGTGGAAATCATTTTGAAATTATTTATCATGGTCTCATTTTTTTTTTAATCAGAAAATTTTTATTTTAACATGAGTGTGTAGACTTTCTATATATACTGTATTTCTCAGACTCCACAGTCCTCAGTTACCATGTTAAATATTAAAGTTCATGGCATCCTGGAAGGGATGCTAGGAGGCTTTCTCTTGGCATCCCTTAGGGATGGCAGGAGAAAGGCTCTTCTCTCTAACAAGAAATGGCATCACAGCATAGATTTGCAAAGTTGCACCTGAAAAAACCACAAGGCTTCTGAAAAAATTATCCTTTGGACAGACAAGACCATGGTGGCGATGTTTGGCCATACTACATGGTGCCGCTTTTGGCAAAAACTAAAAACAGCATACAGCCACAAACACATCATACAAGCTGTTAAACACAGTGGTGGAGGGCTGATGATTTGGGCTTGTTTTGCAGCCACAGCACCTGGGCACTTTGCAGGACACCAAAGTATTCTAGAGAATCAGAGACCATCTATCTGACAGTTAAAGCTTGGCTAAAATTGGGTCATGCAACAGGAAGTTCCCAATCATGGCAGCAAATCTGCAGCAGAATGGCCGAAAAAGAAAAGAAACAAAGCATTGTAGTTGCCAAGTCAAAGTCCAGACCTCAGCCCAATTGAAATGCTGAGGTGGCGTCTTAAGTAAGAAGAGCACAAATGCCCAGAAATCTCAATGAACTGAAGCAATGCTGTAAAGAAGCGTAGGCCTAAATTTCTCTTCAGTGGTATGAGAGACTGATAAAGTCATATAGAAAGCGATTACTTCAAGTTATTGCTGCTAATAGTGGTTTTACAAACTATTGCATTGTAGGGTGTACTTTTTCAGATGACTACGTAGAGTCACATGAAACTTTCTTTTGACAGCACTGTATTTGTCTTTCTTTCTTCTTTTTAAATATTTACTTATTAATTTAGAAAAAAGATTTAGAGAATTAATTGCTTCTCTTTTCCTGTGAAGAATGTCAGCTAACACATGCAAACATGGTCAAGCAAATTATACATAATTAAAGATGTTTCTTTAAACAATGCCTGGTAGATTGATTTTCTGCTCTGCTCTGCTCATTGAGAAATATCTTATAAGTTTTAAGTTTCACAACATCATACTGGATGTGTCATGGTCCCCTGGCCTTCAGGTGATAACCTGTCTCTATCTCTCTCTCTCTCCATTGTGCTCTAGCTGTTCTCCTAAATCTGTGTTGGTGGGGTGTTACTAATTGTGCCTTATCTCAGAGTGGGTGTGTAATGAGTGCAGTCTGGCTGGCACACCTGGTGGAGATCCGTTATGCTGGTAGTAGGTAGTATTTAAAGCTGAGGTTTTCCTCTGTTCATGGGTTGTTAGCTATCTATGTGTAGTAAGCCAGGCCTCAGTGCATGTTCTAAGTTTCTAGTGTCCAGAGTAGTTTCCAGTACTTACCTTGTTTCTTCCCTGCCTGTTCCATTGCCTCCAGGCCACCTGTGATCCTGCCCAGACTCACCTGTAAGTCTAAGCCTGACCCACTCTCATTTGGATTCCTGTGGACCACTGCAGGACAGTTTGGAAATCCCTGGGTTACTGTGGACTAAGCAAGGAGAGTTAGCCCCGTGGGGACTGCCTGCACCTTGCAGCTCTGCCATTTCCATCACTCATTGTTGTGCATTCCATTTTCTGAACCATTCTGCCTCAGTGATCTTCATTAAAGAACTCAAACTTTTACTGCTGGCTGTGCTCTGCATTTTTGAGTCCTCCAGTGAACCGTGACAGGATGGAAGTTCTCTGTTTTTAAGTCCTGAAAACTGTCTCCTCTTCTTTTCCAAGTAGCTCATTGAGAGAGGCATGATTGCACAAACTGAAACTGCTGCCTCAATGGGGTGTATTTCCATATGGGGAGATCAGGTGTGATTCTGGACCCAACAGCATGTGGTCCATTGTTTTTTGTTTTTCTTTTTTTTCCTATTTTACCTTACTAACATGGAACATTGAGGTAATAGGTTATTACTATTTCCTTTTTTCATCTGAAAAGCCTGTAAGCCTAGTGAACACACACTTTCATGTTAATATACCAGCTCTGGTCTTTGCCACCAGATGACGCTCCTGCTTCACACTGCACATGGGTACAAACCACTGAACTGCGGAATAAACCACAAATGTGCTGAAAACAGAGAAAGACTGTTTCAAATACACGAAAGTGTTCCAGCTACTTGGCATACACTGCGATGGAGAGTTTACTGGTGTCTTTACTCTATCTGCTAAGAGAATCACCTTCCCTCTGTCACTTATGTTTCAATATGTTTGTGTGTTTGCGCGTGTATAGGTAGTTTGTGCGTCCTTTGGTGAGACCAACAACTTGCATTCTCTGCTGACCTTTTCAAAAGTATTTTTCTTTCTGCGTAAAATCTACTTACTGCCTCAGTGTTCCAGCGCCATTTCCGCTGTTTCCTACAACAGAGATTGACATTGCGTCAAAATACATTGCACAAAAGTAATGACTACCAAGTTTTTGTTTAAAATAATCAAAAGAAAACTATTGCTTTAAAATAATACATACAAATACAACAGATGCTTTACCTGGACGTGCTAAATAGGCCATAACCACCTGTTTTGTTGCCTCCAACAGACAATTCATTGCGCGTCGTTCTCCTGTGCCCAGCTGTATGCCAAGTGTGAAGATAATTTTCACACGTGGAGTGTGTGCAGATGTTACAGCCAAGCGCTGATGGAAATATTCTTTATCCAAATGTCATACCTTATAGCTGTTTTGACCCCCCAAAAAAACGAATCCTGGATGCACTAATTTTGCACCAGCGGTTGCGCTTGCAGAAGTCTCTTCCATGTCTGCTCAGTTCATTATTTCTCGACCTTTGACACTGCTTGTGTATGGGCCGAGAATTAAAAAGGCGTATTCTCAGCACGCTGAAAAAGGCAAGCAGAGTACGGTGCGCGCGTTGAATATTCAATTAGCGAGGGGCGACTGAGGAAAAGTGAAGCTGCGTGCCAGTCCTTCATCTTACACTGCTGATTAGCTGTTAAACAGATTATATACAGTTGAATGGGTTCAAATGTTGCAGCAGAATGCAGCCGGAGTTCAAGGCAATGGCGAGCGGCTTTCTTTCTTGCCACTTCAGCAGCCTGAACGCACTTTATCGCCAGCAACCGCTCCGTAATGGAACGTGTTGCGCTCCCGTTTTTACCAACATTAATTTTATAAGAGAACATTAGCGGCTGAACCCGTTTTCAGTCCATCAGTGCAGGTCGAGGTGTTAGTTAAAGCTGTGCTGAAATATGAAAGGATAACTGATATAGAATGCAGACTGCGTGCTTTAATATTTCGCTGCCTTCTCGGTGTTAGTGCAAAAATTAAACCTTTATCCATTTGCACCACACAAACACACACAAAACCCCAGTTCTATGAATATCTGTAAACGCGTTCATGGCAAAACTGCTACATTTATATTTAAACGCCACGCACAGAGGGGTAGTGACATGATAAGAAAGTGCATTTATCTATCTAATTCCAGATTGAAAACAATATGTGAAATACTTCCCCTTCTTCCAGCAGTAACTCCGGTCTCTATATTTACAGGAGAAGTTGGGAGTGTGGAGCAGTTTGCTATTTGAACAGTGAATAAACAAACACGTTATAAATGCAATAAAGTTATTAAAAGTTTCCAAACTGTTTTGTAAAAAGTTAGTAGTTTAACTTGTTAAGGTTTACAACACACTTTTACTAAGCTGGATAAGTTTAAAGTAGTTGAATGTGCAGTGCCACAGCAAGCCACGCGGGTCCAAAAGAGCTCTCATTGAGAAGCCACGTGTCCGTTTCCAAAGCCTCTCCAACTTAACCACCTCCTTTGTACGACTAACCCACATCGGCAGCGTCCCTCCACATAAAGGGATTTGCAATTTCAAGATATTTCAGCTTAAATGTTTTTGACAGTTCCCTCGCTTTTACCTCGGCTTGGTTATTTTAACTGTGCCAAATGGGTCACCTTGGGTTGCTGTCTGCGCGCAAAGGGCTTTTGCGCGCATTCAGTCTGAATTTTTTCCAACTTTCCTTGACGGGGAAACCAGCTGCTGGTCGTGAAAAGACGGCTTATTAATTGTCCTTTGTCATGCAGAATTGCTTGATTTCTAAAGAAACGTACAAAGGCTCTTTTTCAGGATTCAAGTATTTTGTTTCGTGCGTATTTTCAAACCATCGAATCAGCTGCAAGCGCCGCGCCGTCTACCAGACTCTCAGGTACTGACTGCCTGCTCCCTTTGTCCCCTTTTAATGCTGTTGTAAATCGTGCAGACTGATTTGTTACAAGCTGTTCTTTTAATCTGATAGATAAGAGACATGTCAAAGAAAAGCCGTAAATAAAAAATTAGCCAGAATAAAGACAAGGGCGAGTCTGCTAGATGGGCGCCTGTTGACTCAAGCGGCTCTCCAGCGTCAGGGGAGCCCTCAACTCAGCTCCGTCAAGGTTACGTCCACAATTCCCTTTTCTTCTTTTTAAAAAGACACCGTAGTCCTTTTTGCTTCAATGAATTGATCGGCACAAAATTAAGAATAAATAAATTGAGCATTTGAAGCACCGAGCGTATAAGCTCCCCCAGGGCGCATACCCCCGGGCTATTGAATGGATAAAGGGCGCTTTGCAGAGGACGTTGTGAGCAAAATGGAGCTCTATGGTGCAATTAACAAAATAGTCTAATCCCATATCTTAACAAATGCAAATATTAGAGTTTTGTTAAAATGGTTAAGTGAACAATTAAATGCAAGTTTACAAGTGAAACTTCACATCCAAATAAGGCACGCTGATGAAGATAATGTGCTGTACGCAATTTAGGAAAGTTTTTAGTCTCTTGAAATAACTCTAGCTATACGTTTATATTGAGAAAATATAATTTAAAGCTTATTCAACATAATAAATATAATTTTGACAACCAAAGTTCAGTAAAAGAGCAGCTGTAGCGGTGCGTAAAACGGGCAAATAAAAATGGAGTTATACGCTTGACTCCTAGTTTGGTATGTTAAAGTTTTTTCCCGATATATAATATACTTTAGGTGAAATTAAAATATATATATATATATGCAGTCATATGTAGACTCATTTTTCAACAGAACAGCTTTTTAGTTTCTCCTTAAAGACTTAATTTATTTATAAGTTTGCTGCGTATTTGGCAAACAATTTCTTTTTTGGGCTTAAATGATTCACAATAAAACCAATAAACTATGATCTAATAAAAAATTCATTTTTTGTGTTACTCACGGGCTAATATGGGTTGAGTTTTAAGAGGTTTGTATGGGGCTAAAACACACCTGGCGTTTATGAAAACCGACAACAAGCTTGAGCACGATGCTGCGTTAATAATGAGCACAATCTGGGTCATGGACACCAAACTGTGTTCTTTTCTCATTTATTTTCATGTTAGATCGATATCTTAAGTTATGCACATTCCTGATGCACCATTATACAGTCCCAGTGATTATTTACTCATTCACACGAGACGGATCATTTCAGCTGGGATGAAACTTGAAAAGAGCTCAGAAGGACCAGGCAGTGATAGCTGGGTTGAGTGTCCCCCAGGGAAAGCATATAAGAGGACCACATGATAATGCATTTATCGCTTCTGAGTGGTAAAGATTATCACGCATTAATTTACTCCATCTTAGGCACAAATGCCCAGTGCGCTTCATAAACAAGAGCATTTTGTTTGTCCATAAGGCGCAAGGCAGTCTGGGAATCTCAGGAGGGAAAAGTTGTTTGGGGTTTCTGTGGGGAAAAAAGAAATTCTGTTAGTCAGCTTTAAAATCTTCTCAAAGCATGAACACATCCTGAGCTCGGAAGCTTTAATCTTTTATAAGATAAGATTAAAATATGTGTTTTGATTTTGCACAGAGACTTATTCTTACGAAAGCCAAACAGCGCGCTGCTCATCCGCGCATTTCCACAAAAGCGCAGCCAGCGACAGTTTGTTTGTGAATGTAGTTCCTTTAGTTATTTTAAATAAAGGCTATCACACAGTGTTTCAAATTTTGTAATTGTGTTCTTCCAACGTTTTTTCTTTAAAATTTGATGCCCAAACAAATGACCTCAACCGGAGTTCTTGTGTAGCACTGTGCACACTCAGTGGTGCGTAAAAAAATTAACCCACAGGACAACGTAGTCTACGGCTCAGAAATATTTTATTTAAGTATGAACATTTTTAAATAAATAAATATTTTTCAAATACACTGAAGATATAATTTCAGAGTGGTCTCGGTGGATTTCGCTCCAGCTTTCCATATTTTAAGTCACAGTTCCATCCACATAGAATGAATCTAACCAGTATTTACCAAGTATAGTACAAAATACTGTCTTCCCCAAAATACTCATAAACAATGTTGCTCTTGTTTTTGGGTGTTGTCTTTACAAATATGCCCACCACATTCATCGGATTGGCAACAACAAGTGACTGTTTTCCGAAAAAACTACATACAAAACGTACAACATGTATACAGCTTTACAATAATTCAGGGCAGTCCCCTGATTTTAAAATATTCTCTGTCTATGTACAGACGACTGAACACAAGTGGAACAGTCTTTTTTGGCTGTATTCAAAATCGTAAGGAGCAAAATCTTTCAGAGGGGAGTCGGGGGGTGGGATTCAGGGGGAGACAGACAGGTCCACATCCTCCTTTTCGGACGAGGAAGGAGATATGGGAATGTCATCGTCCTCTTCCTCCGAGCATCGCGCAGTTGACAGGGACGAGCATTTGCAGTTATGTGATCCAGTCCTTTGGCCGCTGCTCTTTCCCTCCTTTTTGTGCTTCACTCTGCGATTCTGAAACCAGATTTTCACCTGTTTCTCAGACAAGTTCAGGTACGTGGCGATCTCAATGCGCCTCAGTCTCGAGAGGTACATGTTGGAGGTGAACTCTCGCTCCAGCTCCAAAAGTTGTGTGCTGGTGAAGGCGGTGCGCATGCGCTTGCTGCTCTGAAGTTTGCCGTTACTGTTTTCTGCGAAAATAAAATAATATATAAGTTACAGGGATGTTACAGAAACGCATATAATCAGGCCTCACTCCTCTAGATTAATAGTTAAACCGGCCTCTACTCACCGATAGAGATGCAGTGGAACTGCCGTGGGTCTGGGACCGAGTACGCAGCCTGGTATAAACCTGGTCCGTGGCTGAGGTTGACGCTGCTGGATGAAGAGTGTTGTCTCGACAGAGCCGAATGGCAATACTGTGAGCTGAAGGGAGGAAACGACGCTTTAAGAAGCGGCAGTGTCGGCGGAGATGGATGGAGCTGGGACGCGGTCATGCAAAGCGGGCAGAAGCACAACAGCCCGGCTTTCCTTGAGTGGCAGGAGCCCGGCAGCCCGTGCGCATGGTGCGGCGAGTGTACGGCGTACGGGAATAAAGGTGGGTTGTTCTCGTTTCCTTTGTCGTTGGCCTCCCTTAAAATCAAGGAATCCACGAGAAAAGACCTCGGCATGTTTGCAAACGTGTTGCTCAGCGTGCTTGAAGTTTAAGCCGGTGCTCGTTCAGTGTGCTCTCGTCGGGACGGTGGACAGCGAAGTGGTGCTGAAGGCGCACCGCCTCTCCTTAAATAGCCGCCGTGGACTCGGTTCGGCCATGTGACGGTTACGCTGTAAGCGGCCAAGAGCTCTCAATAGGGTTTTGTGCCTTTCTCTCGGCATTCCCACTGCACGCTTCCCCATTATTTCACTTGTTAACTAAATGAACTGCATAATGTAGTCTATTCTTGTCAGCCCCACCCACGCCGCAAGAGGCGGCACAGCCCATTCTCCCTTTTATCATCACTCTCATTTTATCATAGAGAAGAGCTTAAATTTGCGCAAGAAAACGTTCCTGTCACATTTGGAAAGCTAGTGTGCATTCAAGTTTTGTCTTAGATTCTAAGCAGTGCGTCTCAGTTAAAGTCTGAAGTATGTCTGCGTGTCCAGGGTAATAGGTAGAATTTCTACTGTTATACACTTACATTTGTTACCTATTTTACACCGGCAGGTAAATTACAGAGGAATTTCCCAGCCATTGCTTTGAAATCACAACTTCATCATGTGTGTGTCTGGGAAAATGTGAGGGTAAATCCGTTATTTATTGTTAATGATTTTAATGAAAACGAGCAATTAATCAGAGCCTGCGTTATTTATTTGTATTTATGCCGTGGTTAATTATTTGTGTCTGCGTCCTGGCAGGTCTATGTGTCCACTTTAGTGACAGTGCAGGCAAAAAAACATAAATGCAACAGCTGAATGTAAAGTTTATGCATATCCATTTTAGGGTTAATGTGTCATTTCTGGGCACAAAAAAGGGACAAGTCATTGCCTGAAGGCAGTGCTGTTAAAGAGCAGTGATTAATTCCTTTGCTCGGGCCCCTGCCGAGTCGGGGGAAAGAATATGTAAAAATAACCAGGTTTTCACTCCGCGGCCCTTATTGAATGTCATTGTGGAGGGTTTTCAATGAGAGAGAAAGAGAGTCGAATTAAAGTGTGTGACAGCGGCGGATAGACGCAACAAAGGCGACTCTGTCATAGAGGAGCCCAGTGCGCTGTGCGTGAAGCCCCCGCCTCGCTCTCTGATTGAATTAAGTAATAGGAAAACATTTTCTTTCACTTTAAGGCTTTCTGAACAAGACCTTCAAAGAGACCGGAGCCGTAATATGTGAGTAAATAGTGGAATGTAATTCCTCTTCTTCAGAGCTACTTCTTTCTTAAGCGGACGCAAAAACAATCTGTTAAACTAAGAACAAATGTGACTTACAGAGAATCGGCGCTGCTCTGTTGTTCCTAACCGACATGTGGACTATCTGTTTTATTACCGAAAGAAATAAACACTCCTTGTTGTAACTTTATTGTTTACATGTCTTTTGCTTTAAGCATCATTTTCCATAAATTGCCACGTCCGGGAAAAAAGCCCTTCAGCCACATGACGGTGTGATGCTATCTGTTCTCTCCTCATAAAAGAGGCTTAATGCGCTCAGCTTCACACCACTAATCTTCCATAAAAAACTAGACCTGTAATTAGGTGGCACCATTAAAGTAGTTACAAATTAGGAGCAGTTAAACCCTTTAACGAGATCTCGTCATTAGGACAAAACCTGTTATATCCGCAAGAGCCATTTTCGTTTTTTTGCATTAGTCCATCCTTTCATTTCCTGCCAGGAATGAGCCATTAACTAGTCTGTCAATCTTGCTGCAATCTCTGAAACCTGTAAATACGAAACTGCCGCTTTTATTGTGATTCCTAATTAGTTAATAAGTTAATGACACGTTTTCATCATACCTCAAAACACTATTATTCTCACGGAGAGCTTGCCAGATTATGCCCTAAAGCCCAAAATAAAAGCATGTAAAATGCGTCTTTCTTTTCAATTCAGGCCTATAATCGCTCCAGATTTGAAAAGAATTATGCCTCATATCCAGCTTTTTTCAGATATGCAGCCTACGCAGTGGCAGCTTGAGGCATTGCTCGACATAAAGATGTTATCAGAGGCCCTAATTTTCAAATTATGTACAGCAGTCATCCCGCGGATAGGAATAGAGGTTTCGTGGGTCCTCTCGCAGGGGAGGCTCATCCTAATTTGCAATCCCAACTGGAGACTGACAAATAGTTTTGACCTCCCTCTGGAGGCGCGGGCCAGAAGTGCAAAGAATCTCGTCCTCCATAATCACTTGTTACAGAGATAAATAATCGCGGGAAATAGCCTGCTCACATTACAACGACAAATTTGTACAGTACTCCCAAGCTGGAAAATGCATCTGTAACCACTTATGATAAGGTTTATGCATCATCACTTCCATATCAATACGCACTTTCTTTTTCTGTCACAAACCAATAAGCCAGACTAATTCAGCATAGCTTCATGTGTTCAGTAACTAGCAGCTGTGGGTTGGTAAAGCTTCTTAACATTTATGTTTGATGGGGGGGAAGCAATGCCCCTGAAATAGTAAATTATTTATAAGATATTAAGTTGGAACAATTGCCATCACTCAAATTCATCCCTGATGATAACACTGACCAGTGCCTGCTGTGCTGTTGGAGAAGGACATTTCAGGGGCTTTTACGCAATTATACCCAAAGATCTCGTGCCTGATTACATAAAGAGAGTAGTCTGTTTATGGAGATGTAGTCAATATCTCCTTTTCTTTTTTGTATGAATAATTCATAGTTTAAGACACTATCCCCCCTCACTTAATATGTACACACACTTAAACACCCACACATCTCTAATACAAATGATGGTTTTAGCTGACAGTGTAACAGGATTTAAGGTCCCAGTGGGGTTTGGCCCTGCCGCGGATGGGCGCTGTGACTGTCGACGTGACACAGAGGGCCGGCTGCCCCTCCTAATCTCCCCCTGAGGCAACATCACAGACTGCAGATCCTGCTGCACCTCTATGGACACACAAAGGCCTGATTATCATTCATATGCTCACCAGAAACACCAGTCCAATAGATAACAGATGACACGTAAGTACCAGCTGAATGGTGCAATATGTTTAGGCTGCTGGAGTCTATAGGGACTAATGAATCCTTAAGAGAGAGGGAACAGGACAAAGAGATGCTGTCAGTCAAGGTTCCACAATGTGACAAATATAAGGCTCTACAGGTGAATTTGAACTTGAGCAGACCAGGGAAGTTATGCGCTAAACATTTTGTGGAAAATTCAAGAAAAAGCTACCTAAAGACCTAAAAAATAACTAAACTAATATGATTTAGGAGATATTTAAATAACCATTTGAAAATGATAATTATGTAGTACAGCTTAACTCAGCTTGGTCTCACAATTAAACAGATCAAGTTGCACCTTTACCTCAAGTTACAAGAAACCTCTAAAAAAGAATTACATTTCCAATTCATAAGATACAGTTTTCAGATGTAAAGTAAAAGAAAAAACTGTGTTTTTAAATGTTTTTAATTGTATTAGAAAATTCTTAGTTCCTAAGTGGGATCTGTAAGTCAACTGACATCTGGTTAAATTTCATTGTCACAGCAACAAGGGTGCAATCCAGGCAAAACATGTATATATCTATATGATGTTTGGACACACCTGAGGGAATGAATGCTTTTCATTATCTGAGACAAGTTTAATAAAAACAATCCATGATCCACAAATCCATACAATGAAATTCTTTGACTATAGTACATAGCAGATATGAAGCCAGTGTGTTAAATTCTTTATAAATGCAAAGCATTTTGGAAGATGTGAACTTTAAAGAATTTGTTCTGAAAAAATCAAAATCAAATGCACATATTTGGTAGAATGTGCAATTTCCTGGTTCAGTATGGTGAAACAATGTATTGTAGGTCACTAAAGAATTCAGCTGATGTTTCATAGCCGTGATAATTTGCTATTTATATAAAATTAAAGAAATGCTTGTCTGTGATCTAGTGTGTCTGGGTATATGAGAGATACTGTATATGTCGCTTCAAATCAGATCAGTAAATTAGCCAGTATTTATCTCATTAAATGGGACTTTTTTAAATTGTAATTTTAAAAGGATTCCCTTTCAGAGGAGATGATCAGAACTGTATCCACCTATTTAAATTGACTGACTCTAACTTGTTGTTTAAAAGGTAAGTTTATCTGACATAAATTAAATGTTTCCAGAAGCATTAAAGATTAAATGCAAATGTTCTGCCAGAATGTTATCACTGTACCATTAGTTTTTATCAGTACACCCCATGTACAAGCACATTGCCTTTTTTCAGCACGAATTAAAGCTTATGGCTTCATAAATTCAGTAGCTCAAGATCCTTCTAAAGATAAGACTGTAAGTAAATGGTTGTTTTTTTTAGATTCTATTTTGGGTTTTCCCCCCTTTTTTACTCAAATTGTTTATTTTGGTCTATTCTAGAAGGATTAATGATTAATTTGAGAGAGCAAAAATAAATAAAAGTCCAACGATGATGGCATCAGTCCCTGAAAGCAGTGAAAAATGCTTCTATAGTAGACTTGTATTTGTGGAGGAAGCATAAATTATGACTGACAGAGGTCAGAAAATGTTTCATCTTCATATGAAGCACTTCCTTCTTATTGTGCCCCCCTACATGTTAGCAAATTCCCATTTATAGCAAATACATAGAAGATGAAAAAGCATTAATATTTTTAATGTTATGAGAAAAATGTCACATGTAGTATAATTAATTATTAAATAAAAACAGCCCTATATCTATTTTATCTCCTCTAGTTAAGAACCTTGAAACTTTGGTTAGTAACCAACTCAGGGAAATTTATATTCAAATAACATTTTATTCAAATTTCAGTCTGGTTTTAAGGAAGAAACACAGCACTACAGCTGCTGCGATGAAAGTTGTTAATGACTCATACTTGGCCCAGGGTAAGAAGCTTAGTAGTGCTACCTTGTTCATTGACTTTTCTAAAGCCTTTGATAGTGTAGACTATTCTATCATGACTCTGTCTTTCTAACACTGGCCTGTCTGAAGAGGCTGTTTCGTGGTTCCAAAATTATGGTATCTTTCTGACAGATGGCAGTGCATTAAATCTGAGGGGTACATGTCTGATTTTCTTAAGACCAGTAAAGGTGCGCTACAGCAGTCAGTCCTTGGCCCTATTTTGTTTTCCATCTACGATGCTTATAAAAAGTATTCACCCCCTTGGATGTTTCACCCTTATATTGCTTTAATAAATTAAATCATGGTTAATATAAGTTTTGAAAAAGTGAAATAATAAAAAAGCTTCTGCTATGTCAGAGTGAAAACAGTTTTGCAAACTAATGTCAGTTAATTAAAAACATGCCATAAAATAAATGTTTGCATAAATATTCACCCCCTTTAAAGGGACTGACCCAATTCAACAGAGGTCCAGCTAGTTGATTCCAGCAGTTTCACAATTAGCAAAATGGAGATCACCTGAGTGTAGCTAATGTATGTCAAGTGATTGTTGTGTAACAATACCTGTGTCTGGGAGGTCCAGTCTCTGGTTCATCAGTATTCCTGAAACAACTGCAACATGAAAACAAAAGAAAAGATCACTAAAAAGTGGAAGTCAGGAGATGGCTACAAAAAGATTTCCACCTCTCTGGACATCCCACTGAGTTCAGTCAAATCCATCATTAAGAAATGGAAGGAGTAGGGCACTTATCTAAATCTGCCTGGAGCTGGCTGTCCTCACAAACTGAGTGACCAGGCAAGAAGAAGACTGGTGAGGGAGGTCACCAAGACAAAAATTTAGCTTTTTGGTCATCAGAATAGACGCTACATTTGGCGAGCATCAAACAATGCACATCACCACAAACAAGGTAGAGGAGAACATGAATGCAGAAAAATATGGTCTAATCCTGGAGGATAATCTAACTCAGTCTACAAGAAAACTACGTCTTGGGAGAAGATTTAGTTTCCAAGACAAGGAACCCAAGCCTACAGCAAAAGCTAAACAGAAATGGTTCAAAGACAACAAGGTGAATGTTCTGGATTGGCTAAGCCAAATGACCCATCATATCTCATGCTGACACCATGTCTAAGCTGCTGCAACTCACTGAGGTGGATCCTGCAAACTCCATGGTGGATTAATATGGGGATGACTTCAAAGCCTCACCGTCTTAGCGTGAGGATTTAAATGTCACTTCTGCAACCTGTAATAAAAAATAAAAACTATTCATCTACCAACTGAAATATTCAGCAATTACATTCTTTCTTGCAAGTTAAAATTATTACTGTAATTCATGAAATAAAATGGAGTGAAAACCACAGACAGCATGGAACTGCATTATTTGGGGACACGCAAATATACAAGCCATAAATACATAGGTCTATCTGCACGTTATGTAACTGTTTCTAATTAGAGTTCACAATAGACCAGTGGCTGTATTGATGTGACTGATGTGCTAAAAACTTTGGTTCTCTCAGATGTTTTTCCCTGATGGTAACTCTGCTTACTGAATCTATCCCTCAGTCAGACATGTAGAGCTGTTCTGATCTAGTTGAGTTCAGGTCAAGTGCTGTTGCTAGGTGCATCCTCAAAGCTATGTCTGTCTCTATTACAGCTAGCCACACAGACAGTCTCAGCACTGACAGTCACTGTGAGGCTGTCAGTGATTGAGTCTAGTTATGATTTTTAAAAGTAAGAAAAAAAACCACATCCCTGGAATAGAGCTATGTAGTGAATGGAAGATTATTCAGTGATTTTAGAAATGAATGGTCTCAGAGGTTTGCTTGTCTCCTAAAATAAAGGTTAAATGAACTGCTAAGCTTGGTTGGTTTTGCGCTTACCCCCAAAACCAAGCTGAAGTGATTTCATATTCCTGTCAATATCAACTGCTTCTTTCTCATATATAGAGTAAGAATGAGTTAAGTTTATATGCAGGGTACACCCTAAACAGATTTGTACTTGCAGCTAATTTAGATTCACCAGTTAACCTAATGAAGATATCTTTGGGCTGTGGGAGGAAGCTGGAGCACCTGGAGAAACCCATGGACGTTCCAGAAAAGCCCTAGCCAGCTAGTGGATTTGAAACCAGGTCCTTCTTGCTGTGAGGCAATAGTGCTAACCACTGCACCACCATACTACCCTTCCTACTGGCATTCCCACCACAAATAACTTCGTGCAACCATGTGTTTAACATATTTATTTCAGCTGAAGGTTTGAATATAAGTAAATGTTTTCATAGAGCCTTACATTTTATCTGATCTGATATTTTTTCAGAAAAGAAGGTTTATCTTCTGAATTAATCACTTTTCTGATTAGAGGTTGCCAATTTTATGATGTTTTTGACACTAAAATGACTGGATTGTATAGCATGTCTTTTTAGCATTATGATTACTTTTACATAATCATGCTGATGTACCTCAAGGAAAAGAAATAGAAAAACTTTGCTAAGAATTTACATTTAATCAAATGTATAGAAGATGTCTTTGTTTATATATTAGTCTAATTTCATCATCATATTGACTTATATGTATTATATCATTTAATCATGAGTGAAGCCCTTTTGACATTTTATTCTCTCAATCTGAAGTATACTTGATTCACATTTACTGAAAAGAACAAAAAAGCAAAATGACCCAGTCCAGTAAGACATACAGTACATATAAATAATTAGTAAATATTTTATTTCTCTTCACTTATGCAGCAGTCCAAAACAACATAAATATTTCTCAAAATTGCATAATAATGAAAAAAAATTAAAATAATAATAATAATAATAATAATAATAATATGCTGTGGGTCTTTGCATGTTTTAACCAAAGAGAGAGAGAGAGAGAGAAATAGATGCTAACTTGACAGTCTGGCCTCATTGATGAGGCTATTTACATCTAAATGTGATGATGCTATGGGAACTAAAATGGTCAAGCATACTTTTCCCTGAACCTTTTGACTTCTACCAACTTTGCCCTTCGTATTAATACACAAAGCATTTGTTTACTAATGAATTTTCAAATTGTGCTGTTTAATGTCAAAGTTTCACCAATCCTCACACTCTCCTCATAAATGAAAAATAATTAGAAAATGTGCTGTGCTCTGAATTATTATTAGAAAAACCATTAGAGGTCTAAATATCTTTGGATGATTTCAAATTTCCTTTTGATGTAAATCCATTGGTTCTGCTATAGATATGTCTCAAACGTTCCCTTTGACCCTATTCATATAAGGGCCTTGAAATGTTCTTCAAAAGGGTTTGTTACCCTGTGGAGGTCAGTAGGCTATTACGTATGGCTGACTCACATTTTTCCAAATCAGCAGACTTTTGGCCAAGAAATAACAGGTCAAACCAATGAATTTAATGAACTCTCCCAGACACAATGAATGCCTCTTGCCATTTGAACCTCTATAAAGGGATATGGGCAGGTCAGCAAGCCCTTTCAAGGGGTTTGTACACAAATGTGACAGAATGCAGTTGCTTCAGTGTCTGCGCTGACATGTTGTTCAAAGTGCTGGGGATGTCAGTGATAGTGCCTTCATCCACACTGCCCCCTTTGTTCCCTATTTTGTGTCTGTTTCTCTTTCATGAGTCTCACAAGTACAAAAGTGAAAGAATGCAAAGCGTCTTTTGCAATGTTGTGTTTGCCTCATTTCTCTTCGCCGAATGTTATGCTGTAGGCCAACATGTAGGAGACTTTTTTGTAGAGAAAACAAAGCTGATTTACTGCGCAGAACAACTTCTGATGGTGACTCACAGCTCCTCCCTCCCTTTCACCACTTTTCTTTTCTGATCCTCCCCTCCTTCCCTCCCCTCATCCACTCTTTTCTCAGATTTTGATGATCTGATGTTTCCAGTAGGATTTCTTCAACATCTAATCGAAGACAAAATAATAAAAGGAGGAAGAGTTGAAGGATGGGGAAAAGGCTGAATTAACACAAATTTTAAGTTTTATATTTAACCTTTTCAGAAGTAATGAGTGTTTCCTTGATGCAGCTGCCAAGTTGCATTTTCAGTCGAGAAAAACAACATCTTTTAGCATATGGTATTTGTGTGTCCACTTAATTGACTCAATTGGAAACCCATGGGAAATCACAGAGGGGGGTACGCATCTGGGAGGAGGGAGGTCAGAGAGTTAGAGCAGGAAGAAGAAGAAGAAGAAGAAGAAAGGGGAATAGACACCCACCCAAACTATTAATGTTGTCATTAAGTAGTCATTTTCAGCTCAGCAGTTCATAATTACCCCATCTCAGTGTGTTCCTCTAAAGAGCAAGATGAGGATGAGCAGAAAAAACAGAGGAAGCAGAGACTATAACCACTGTGATTCCCTAAAGATTTTTCATTAATGACCTCCTGTGGCTTGGCCCACTTCCTCTCCATTCATCTCACATTAGGCTCCATTCAGCAGCCACTATTGTTTTGGGGATTGTTTTCATTTTTTAGGATACAAAGCTTTGACTGTCAACACAAACTCTGACGCTTAAGTAAGATTTTTCTTTTACTCTTGTTTCACAACTATTGAAGCACATGATGTTTTAAAAAATCAATTTTAACAAGAATGAACTAAAAGAATGTTTTTTTTTTTAGATATTTTTGTGTTTCAAATCTTAAGGAAGGGTACATTTTCCAAGTGTTAAACTGTACCTACATTACAGAGACATGAGTGACAGCCATACTTTCAGTGCAATGAATGGAAAATTTAGGGATATTTGCATGAGTGAGAGCAGAACCCGGTATGATTTTAATTACTGAGTATCCCCTTTTCTTTTCAAATTTCTATTGCAAGCATTGTGATTGGAGTCAGCTTTTGTTTCATTTTTTTCCTCCCCACTTTGTGTTTGTTGCATTTTACTTCCCCCACCTCATCCTAATGACCTCTGCTGTGGCTTTTTAACTCAGTTTGACACACTGCTTTTGAGAAAAATGGGGAATATATGGCTCAGTCTCAACGTCTCTCAAGAGTTATGACGTAAGCAGTGTGAAAAAGAGGTTTAGGCTAATTCAGTGTCTATATATGACCATCTATGTGAGAGCCAGTGTGATGACGGGTCACTGCCCATCTCATGGGGTCCCCCAGTTTTCTGCAGATGCGTTCTATTGAGGAGGCGACACGCGGCGGGACGCTGCTGGGAGTTAGTTACTATTTCTCCATTACCATAGAAACTAACACACTGGCTTTCAGCTGTTCTAGGCCAGGGGTCTGCTGACATCAACTTTCACACCACTCTAAGTCCTGACAAAACTCCAAATGGATCTCATCACACAGAATAATACCCATTTGTACCCAGTTCACACACAAAATGAGCTGCCAGCAAAATGGTATCACCACAAAAAATAAAGGGGCCTCATTTTGGAATGAACACAAGTTGTGAAAACACAAGCACTGATATGGATGAGAAATGCAAGCAGCAAGTAGTAATGTAATACGATGATCAAAATGTACAGTTTATTTCAATGTTTATTAATTTTAGATTTTTTGTAAAATTATGCTTATTTATTTTCTTACCAAAAGAAAACAATAATACCACTTTTATGCTTGTATGGTTAACATGAAGCTACAGCAAGAATTTGGGTGAACTTTAAGTCAGTTTCTTACTAGTCTCATTCCTTTTTTACTTTCTTGCACTTTTAAAAAAAAAACAAACTGTTTCTTGAAACTGAATAAAAATTAGGCTGATGTCTGCATCCTTAATGCATTTATGTACAGGTAGGTTCATAAGCTTTTGGACAATGATCCTTTTTGCCTCTGTTTGCCACCACAGTGGATTTTAAATCAAAGAGTCGAAATATGATTGACATGCAGACTTTAAGCTTTAATTCAAGGGTTTTAACAAAAGAATTGCATCAAAAGCAATGGGACAAACTAACATAATTTTAAATATAAGGGTTGTTTTTAGACCTTAGATGAAAATTCTTTGAAGTGAATGACTGCCTTAAGTCTAGAACCATGGAACATCACCAGATACTGTGCTTTCTCCCTTGAGATTCTCTGCCAGGTCTTTATTGCAACCACCTTCTTTTCCTGCTTATTTGTGGGTCGCTCTGACTTCACTTTTGTCTTCAGTAACTGAAAAGCCTGCTAGATTGGGTTGAGATCAAATAACCAACTTGGCCAGTGAAGAATTTCTTTGCCTTGAAAAACTTTTTTGCTGTATGCAAAAGTAACACAATAGTTTGGGTTGTTAGGGTTTGGATCCAATCAATCAGAATCAGAATACTGTACTAATAAATTGCTTTTTTGCAGCATCTGGCTAAATCTAAGAGAAACTGAGAGTTTAGCTCTGTACACTTCAGAATTCATCCTGCTACTTCTGTCAGCAGTCACATCATCAGTAAACACTAGTGACTCAGTTACCCTGACAGCCATTCATGCCCTTGCCATTGCCTCCATCATAAATGACAGATGATGTGGAATGCTTAGGTTAATGAACTGTCCCTTTCCTTCCTTCCATCATTCTGGTACAAGTTCATCTTGATTTAATGTGGATATTTTTTCAGATTTTTTTTACTTTTTCTTTTTTTTATCAGAATTGTGCAGACTCTTTCAGACATTTTTTGATTGTAACCAGTGGCTTGCACCTTGTTGTAAACCCTCTGTACTTATATTTAAGATGGTATCTCTTGATTGTAGATGATACCCCTACCTCCTTAGAAGTGTTCTTGACTTGGCTAGATGTTGTGAAGGTATTTTTCTTAACTAAGGAAGGAGAGCATTCACTTTAGTTGCCTTCAGTCTCTCAGGCATTTTGGTGCTGCAGAGCTGACACGTGCATTCCTTCTTATGAAGAATATCCCAGATTCTTGTTTAGCTATACTCCTAAAAATTTTGCTGTCTGACAGATTTATTTTGGTTTTTCAGCCTAATAATGATCTTCTCACTTGTATCAACACCTCTTTGGACCTCATAGTGAGAGTTTTGGCGAACAGCGATCAAATGCAAGTTCAACACTTCAGACCTGTTATCTGCTTAATTTGTAATGGAATAATGGAATAATGTGGGAATGGGCCTCACTTGGCCATGAAACTGCTTGTTTATTTTTGAACCTCTGAAAATGAGGGACTATATATAAAAATAGATGTAATTCCTAAACAGTTAATGCAGTTCTTTTGTCAAACCACTGAAAGTCTACACTTTAATCACATTTTGAAAGTTTGATTTAAAATCCACTATGGTGGTGCAGAGAGGCAAAATTACAACAAAAATGTGTCATTGTCCTAAAACTTATGGAGCTAATTGTATGATATAGTTAAAGTTAGGCACTGCAAAAGATATAGGGTCACTGGAAATTCATCATCAATCAACAAGGATGATATAGGCTCATACTGAAGTTCAGTCAGTATATTGGTGCATCCCTAGCTTGGTTGCTTCCATTGATACACAACTTCACCTAAAATTTTAAGGAAAACAGTGTCAGACTTTGTTGTTTCCACTGTACCATTAATGCAGTTTGGTTGTTCTAAAGGTTTTGTTTCTCCACACGCTTCTCGTGCCATTGAAAAACATGCTAGGATAATTCTGCCAGTCAGCCCAGGGCACTTTCGCAAAAGAGATTCTTAATGTCAAGAGTTCACTTCCTGGTTAAATAAAGGTTAATAAAATAATAACCACAAACTTTCTTCCATCATATCAATTCTGACTGACTGTAAATTCATCGGCACGTCTCAAAAGCAAGATCTTTTTGGGCATATTCTTGTGCAGATGTTATCCTACCTGCCTTTGAGCCGATGAATGGTTTTCACTAAATCACCCTCCCTCTGTGCCCATACTTATTATATTTTGAATGGTCTGTGGACATTGCTGTATTTGGTTGTTGACTGATCTGTGATGCAGTCTTTAATGTTCCCTACAGTTATCAACCCTAATGTTTTTCTGGAGTGACATTTTTTGGAGTAAACTCACCTGTGGTAGATGAGAAACTGACTTTTTTGCTTATTTGTAAAATAGAGTAACAATAAAACAAACCAAACCAAGCTTGACCTTTTTGTTGAGCTTGTTTCACTTGTTTAACAACCCAGATCTGAGGTCATTTAAAGTGAATGTATAAATTCAGTCACCATTAAATTCACACAGGTGCCCCAGCTGTATAACATTAACAATGGACCTGCTCCAATAACTTTCAGAGTCAGAACGCAGAACATAGTCCAAATATGTTTCTCTTACTATATAGTGTTGTACGCTCATTGCTTCTGAAGTGACCATAGAAGGATGTAAATGTTTTTGACAGTTGTGCTAAAATGTACAGCTCGAATACAGATTCATCTACCGTTTTCTTAAATAACCTTGTGATCCACATAATATAATATGTTTTTCATTTTTTCATCTTTCCATACATGAAAATGAAACCTATAGCTGCACAGCTATGTGGATTCAATGCCAGAGGATATACATTTTTGTCCATTCTTAATGTATGATGTATATATTACATGGTATGGGTAATAATTTGGTATTGTGGAAGGTATAGGTCAGAGTTCACAATTGATCCTCTCACCCCTGGCAGGTGCAGCTCACAGGAGTGAGAGGAGGCGGCCCCTCATCTCTCCCACCTCTTCACGCTGCTCAGCAAGAGAAAGGGAGGAGTGTAAATGAGTGCACTCCAGAAAGCCATCACCTGCTCCCTCCACCCTCAAATCCCCACTAACTCTGCCAGATATCCTACAACTGGAGCTCAAATTTCTCCAACTCTGGCTAACTAGAGAGACAGAGAGAGAAGGAAGGAGACAGATAGAGAAAGGGAGGGAAAGAGATGGGGGAGACCAGAACAGTTTTATGTTTTATCTGTTTTGTTGTTTGGGTATGAACACTTTCATCAGAGGCAAAATGTACATTTGTCATGGCTATAGAGGGAACTGAATTAGACTGGAAGGGGCATTGAGTTTGTGCGCACAGAGAGCCCAAGGGTGAGGTTGTGTATTGATGGCTGCCCCTCCCAACTTCTCCCAGATTCCCCCTCTATTGTGACTTTGAGTGAATGTATCCTCTTGCTAAGGGCAGTGGAATGTGTCTTCTCAACTCATGTGATGGATGGGGCCTTGTTTTGCACTCCTCTGCCCCTCCCTCTGAATCCCTCTTTCTCTCTCTCAGCCTTTGACTCTTTCATCACATCCTTTTATTCAGCACCAATAAAAGTCAGTGATTCTTCATCAGCTGTTGTGCAGATCTGAGGGCCACTGTTATTTTTCATCTGGAGTGTGTCACACATCACCATTCAGCCACTTCGTCACACAAATTCAGACATTGGCACGAAGGCAGAAGCAGGTGGAGATACACCATCAATGAATTATTTAAATGAGACACCGGGCATATCCTTTAAATTTAATTTAAATACTTGGTTAATGTTGTTCAGTGGGTCTCTACTGCCATTTATGCACAAGGGTGATATACCATTGTATCCCAAGCAATTTAGAATAAAGGTAGGGTAGCAATAAACTACAACTACAAACAACAAGAATAGTAAAAATAATGATATAAAGATGGAAACTAAATAAAAATTAAAACTAAGAAAGCAAAACTGAGTATGAAAATCAAAAAAACTGTACAAAATATTTTAAAAGCATGAAAAACTTAACTTTGTTCAAGCTCTTTGTTATAGGTTTTTTTACATGATCCTATACTAGTCTAACATATTTAATTCTCAGTAAAAAAGGAGATGTGAATATAAATATAAATATATATATATGAGAGAGAGAGCGAGAGAGAGCGAGAGAGAGAGAGAGAGAGAGAAATCTCACTTATATGCATATACAAATTAAAAAATAGAAACCTCTAACACTTCTAACACTAACAGCATTTGTTCCTTAAATCTTTGTTGATGTTCTGTGATGCTGAAGTAATTGTGATATTAATAAGGAATTGTTTTGTTGTGTTGACACCAATAACCAAAATAATTTTGCACTGTTATACATTGCAGGATGCAAATATGTGTAAAGCTGGAAATCTTAGGGCACCCATTTGACCTAGAACTTTAAAACACCTACTATAATCTTCAGATCTCAAAAACAAAACCAATAATAATAATAATCATAATAATAATAATAATAATATCATTTAGTAGTACAGGTTTCTAAGCTGAGGAAACATTGTCTTTTGACTCTGGAGTATTGTTTCATTGGCCTGTCTACTAAGAATGCCATAACACTTTGTTTTTGAATCAGGCTTCTCCGTGAACAAAAGAAAAAAACTGCCCAATATCTTCCTGTCCTGCTTCAGGAGGAAAGCTCAAATTGTTTTCTCATGAAAAACAATGAATTAAAGGTATTTTGGGCTTCTCACTTTTTCCCCAAGGGGTCAATTCAGTGAATGAATCTACATATATAATTTGGCACATACTTTTAGACTGAATTCCCTTCTTGATGTAACCCTTCCATTTATCTGGGATTGGGACAGACACTAGGAGTATACTGGCCTGTGGCCTCAAAGCTGGGCTTGTGTCTCCTCCAACGTGCTAACCAGGACTATGGAAGACACACTAAAACTTGTATTCTCCACAAGGGGTCGCTACAGCGGATAATCCACACAGTAATTTGGCAGAGGTGTTACACTGGATGCCCTTCCTGATGCAACTCTCCATGGTGAAAGGGGCTTGTGTCAATGATACAATATAAAACCATGTATTTTAAAGCCATTTAAATGAGATTGTCAACAAACCAGACCTGGTCCTGAAGCACCATGAACATATCAGTTTTCTCATTCCTCATCATGGATCCTGGGAAGTTTTGATAGTTTGATGCAACCCTCCATGGTGAAAGGGGCTTGGGTCCCCAAATGGAATCATACCTATTGCTTGTAAGGTGAATGCACAAACCACCATGATACATGACTCTGTAAGTTGTATCATTGCAAAGTGGAAGTATTTAGGAACCACAGCAACTCAGCCATGAACTGACAGACCACATAAAGTTACAAACCTCCTTTGGCATTAACATTGGCACAAAAGTGTGTACTGGGACCTTCCTGGGATCGGTTTCCAAGGGCAAGCAGCTGCATACAAGCATCACATCACCAAGCACAATGACAAGCATTGGATGGAGTGCCACAAAGCATGCTGCCACTGTACTCTAGAGAAGTAGAGTATTCTGTAGTTTGATAAATCATGCTACTCTCTCTCTGGCAGTCTGACAGAGTCTGGGTTTGTCAAATGACTGCAGAACATTACCTGGCTGACTGTATTTTGCTACCTATAAAGTTTGGTGGTGAAGGGATAATACTATTGGGTTCTTTTTTTGTGGTTGGCCTCGGTCCCTTAGTTCCAGTAAAGGGAAATCTTAATGTTTCAGCTTACCAAGACATTTTGGGCAATTGTATATGCCTCCAGCTTTTTGGGAACTCTTTGGGAAGACCTTTACTGTTCCAGCACAATGATGCTCCAGTGCACAAAACAAGGTCCATAATGGTATGGTTGGATGAGTTTGGTGTGGAAGAATTTGACTGGCCCACACAACCCCATCAAACACCTTTGGAATGAACTAGAATGGAGATTGTGAGCCAGGTCTTCTCGTCCATCATCAGTGTCTGATCTCACAAATGCTCTTCTGAATGGGTAAAAAATCCTGCAGACACTTCAAAATCTTGTAGAAAGCCTTCCCAGAAGAGTGAAAGCTGTTATAGCTGCACAGGGGGATGACTCCATACTAATGCTCATAGATTTAAAATGAAATATCATTAAAAAAAATCCATTAGCTGTAATGCGTGGGTGGCCTGATACTTCTGTCTATATACTGTAACAGTGCTGCACTTGCATGCATTGGCTTTACAACCCAGGGACTCTAATATTTTTCCACAAGAAATGTATTCATCTTAAAAGTATCAGAAAACCCAGACTCTTTGTTTTGAAAGAAAACTGACCATACCTTTAGCTGCTCCCTTGTATTTTTTTCTCCAATGGGTCACCACAGCAAATTAGTCCACATCAGCAATTTGGCAGAGGTTTTACGAATACAAGACTCAAATTGTATTTTATTATATTTTTTTGCATCATACTGTGCTCCTGTTGTTTATGTTATTTGCAGTGTAACGTCCCGAGATACCTCACATTCAGACATAATATCCTATCAGTGGCTGTGGAAAGTAAGAGTGCCTCTATTTAAAAAGTATTATTCAACCGAGTGTTACATAAGAAGCTCCAAGCAGGCCTTGCAACTGAATCATCAGCTCAGTCATCATGTCAAATGATGATCCTCAGGCACTCACACCACTTTATGACGTTTCAAACAATATAAAAAGATTCACAGATAACTAAATACAGACAGAAGTATCACTCAGATGCACATTAACACTTCTCAAATAATATGATGGTTTTGAAATGACTCACTGGCAAGTTTTAAAAAGAGATTTACAGATTAAATTAGAATAAGTCTTAATTACACATAAAAAACAATTTCATTTTGTTTCTAAGCAAATTTAATATGGTAGGCTAACACTAGACAGATTTGTATGTTTGTAATCAAAATTTCCTCATGGCTTCATTTTAAAATTAAGTATTTGTTCCCTCTGAAGACAGGGCTTGACACTGGTTAGTTCCTTCATTCAAAGTATCCAGTGAAGGGAAATCTTTACACTTCATTTAAAGTATTAAATTATTAGAGTGAATATTTATCAAAAATGCAGCCAGAAAGTCAAAGTTGATTAAACTCTAGCTTTATATACATACTAGGTTTCCAACTTTGTTTGGATGGCCAGTAAAATAGCCTTACACCTCATATTAAGTACAGAGTTTTCCTGGTGACAGAGCTAAATTTAAGTCATGTTGCCAAGTCCCGAATCTGCATGTTTTAACATGTAAATATATATAAAAATATATATAAAGACAGAAGACTGTACATTGCAAAACATACAGATACCAAATTATGCTCAGGGCAAGACTGACTGATTGAAGATTTGCTGTCTGGTGTAATGGGATGCATTTTGGTCTTCATAATTCTCATCAGTATCATCAAAAAATACAAAATGAATGATACTGCAGGTTGGAATCAGCACTATGGCAACATGAAAATGAACAAAACTGTTGTCCTTGTTAATAGATTTACACATGAGGAATGGGGGATATAACTTTTTGTGCTGCATATGAGTGAAGAGCAACAAATAAATCCTGGTCTGACTTTATATGTTCTCATCAGTGAGATTTCATCTTGCATTATCTCATAATCTTATATTACATTTATGACATATTGGCTGCACACTTACTGTTCAGTGTTGGACTTTTCAAGATACATTATAATTTCTTAAAAGCATTTACCTACTTACTATAAATATCAAGAAGAATTAAAACATTTTAATTTGACCAAGTTTTGCATGCTATACATAAAATATATAATTCTTTTTATTGCTATAAGTGTTATTGAATTAGCTCTTAAGTTCAGAAAGAAGAAAAATCTGTAACACCAGAAGGGAATTTTTAAAGACCCATCAAAAGAATATCAAGTCTAAATTTATATATTAAAGATATATTTACAATAAACTGAACTCATTTTAGAATACTTTCTTCTGTAACTTCCACCTCATTTTATTTACCAGCGCCCTCTGCAGGCTGTTAAGTTCACAGAGGCAACAATCAATGAGGAGAGACTTTGCAACAAACTCTCAGTACAACACACTGAGCAATGTCAGTATATATTTAATTACCAATACACTGTGAATTTTCTAGCCATTTGCTTGGTATTTATAAAAAATCTCCTATTGTCCAGTCTTGTAAACATTTGTTAGACACTTGGAGGGAGGGACACTAAACTAAGGATCAGATTAATAATTTCTGGAAGAGCCCCAAAAAGTATACATATATGTGTACATATTTAGCGTGGATGACTAAAGTACATTATCTTTTTTCCAACATTAATAAAGTTGAATGATGTAGTATTACATCCTGGGGTCAACAATAGTTCAATTATAGTTTAATAATTGTATTAATTATTTTGTATCTGCTTTTAGAGTGTTTGCTTTAAAGTATTAAAAAGAAACGCCGCAATAAACTTTGATTGCACAAAGGACAATTATTAGTTTAGAATTTATTATTGCTGTCATTCTGTTCTTCTTCCTACGTTACACTTTGCAAGACGAGAAACTGCTTCAATTGCCATCTTGACTTTGGCCATAAAGAGTAACTGTGTGAAGAATGTGGATGTTTTTTAATGTTTCAAGGGCAGTGAGTCATCAGTGGAGGGAAATTTATTATTGCCCTCCAGCCCCTTGTTTTATCCAGCAGCAACGGAACCCCATTCCTCAACATTTAAAAAGTTTCTTTGCTGTTTTGTTTTTGGCATCATTTTATTAATTTTCTGGGACAGCTTAGATAACAGATTATCAAATTGTAATTTAGACATATAGATCTATATTTTGTATTGTATCTGATTTTAGAAATAACACAAGGATACACACATTTAAATAAAAATGGAAATGTGTTATCCTTTCCTTACATTCTTTTACAGTTTTCACTAGAATGATTCTGATGACTTTCCATCCATGAATGTTATACATTTTTTAGTATACAATTTTAAACAAACAGATTTACTGTCAAATTGCTTTAATTAGTTTGAATAAATATAATTTAAATAATCATTTCAATTTAAAAACATTTTAATAAAATACATAAGTGGTTTATGAGTGGCTGAAAATAATTAGTACAAAAAAGCAGGCTTTTATTGTAAAGTATCTTCAGTATTCTATGGATAATTAATTTATGCTATTTTGTATTTTTCTTTTAGTTAAAATTTTTAAAAATATGCTTTTTATTGGGGGGGGTCATTACATTTAAAACAATTATTTTATCTTTTTATATTGTATTTACACCTGCAATACATGGGTCTGTGCAATCTGTTGTTAAAAAATATGTGGAAAAACATACTGTCATGTTTCAAAATTAAATTAAAACATCACATTATTAAAAAATTATGAACTACTTGCAAGCAATCATCTGATTGTTGAGAAGTCCTGATATGAAGGTGATAACTCAGGTTTGCACAAAAGTATACTGCAATATTAAACACAAATTAAAATTTGTAATTTACAACAAGGTATCCTGTAAAATTCATCTTCTAATGACAGTAACAGCAATGTTAAATAAAACCAAGTGGCTAATTTTGACTGATTATTTATGTTTTTATAATTTAAAGCTGATACTGTTGTTGTTTTTGTTTGTGGTCTAACATTTCTCTGACAAATGGAAATGATATTTCTGGCTTAACAGACACTTTAGTTGGTTTTGAGGAGGACTGATGCAAGGCATATCTTACAGATTTTAAATTATGTGTTTATGTCTGCATGCACGTGTGTGTGTGAGGCAAAAGTCTAAATGTGCATGTTTTTAATCAGTCCTGGTATAACCTCTTGAAGCACAGAAAAATGGCAGAGGCATTAAAAACATAAAAGGGAAAAAGGGCAGTAATGAATTTAGAGGAAAATGGACATTAATGGTATTAGCATTACTCATGTTCCATATAACAAATTATTGGAAATTTGACAAGCACACCAAATTATCTCCTCATGCCTGACGGGAGTGTGGTGAAGTCCTCTCTACCTGCTGAGGAAAGACAATTTCTGCTCATTTTACTATTTTTAACAATAGAACCAACCCATTAAGACAAATTAATGTCATTATCAAGTCTCTATGAAAATGACAAATACCACCGTTTCGAGCAGCTTTAGAGGCTATTGACAATAATGAAATTCGCTGTACAGGTACTGAAAAGAAACACTCCAAGTAATTATTTTCTAGTAGCTTGTTTGTCTGCCATCCGTTCATTTGCTTTCAGCTCAATTATCTGACTCTGTGAGCATGTGGAGGCGCATAGTGCTCTGCAGCCCACAGAGCGAGGGCCCTAATTGGGCAATTACCGTTCTGTTTCGGGGCTTTTAGCTCCTGTGGAGAGTGGAGGGAGACCGCGGTGTGTAAAACCATGAGGACCTTACATGCACAAAACCACACATATACACTGTTTAAACAAAAACAAAACCCTGCGTCCTCTTTCTATATACACAACACAGACCTATACGGTGAGGCTTTAGTGCAACAAACAGTAAAAACATCAAAAGTGACACGAGCTACAGGCCAAAACACAGTCCTTTCAGTGACACGTAATGCAGGTGCGACAGTGAATTACATGTTCCAAAACTTTTCAAACATGTCATTATGTCATTGCATGCTAAGTTATCTTATGTGCATATGCATTCTTCCTGATTTCCCTTTAAAAAAACATCTCATCTAAGTAACTACCAACTATAAATAGCTGAGAGCACTCATTGTATAACATTGCTGAGTCGGGGGAAGGGTTGAGGTAGCAGGGCTGTTGTATAGTAACTCTAGGGTCAACAGTAGGTACCACTTAGAAGTGTTGTGCATCATCAAAAAGCTGGAAACTCGGAGATTCATTTCGATACTGCACAATCGGGTTGCAGTAATACTTTTGCTATTTGCAGTAATTTCAGCTAGAGGTAAAAAGTCAAGAAAGTTTGCAATGGATTCCTCAAACACCACATTAATCTAACACACAGGGAATAAAGTACAAAGGAGGGACTGTTTCAAAGAAAAACTTTATCAAATAAATGACGAAACATTGAGCTGCCATACAGAGTACAAGGGGTCATTTAATGGTTTGTTGAAAATGGTGTGAATTATATTCATACCTATAAAATATGTAAGCCATTTGTAGTATCAACACAGTATCACAGCACCAAAAGAGGCCATATCTTTTAGAAGAATGCATTTCTCAAGTGATTTTTCTTTCATCCCTAATAAATATTAATTATGATTCTCACTTCAAGCTTCAAATTTTTAATAATGGAATCTACTAGATTAGCTTTGCATGATTCACTGTACAGCCCCTCAGTTCATCCATTGTCTAAAATAAGCTGTTCTAGCTTATCTCCCTTCTCATTGGGGAAAACTTTCTTCTGATTGGCTGCCCCTTGAAAACAGAAGGTCTGAACAGAAGGTGGGTGAGGCATCTCTGCTCACAGCCAGAGCTTTGTGCAGATGACCATATAAGGGATATCTACTCTCACTGACATCAGAGAAAGCCAAGAGTACAAAAAGCAGTCCAAAAAGGAAATTTTAGACCAGTCTGAAATGTAATCATTTTCTTCACTTACACATATGCAAACTTGGGCCACTTTAACATGAGCATCTACTATTACAATGTATATGTAAGAAAAGAAGGAAATGGATAATTGGTACCTTTTAAAGAATAAACAACTAAACACAGTGTGCATATCATTTTGACTGTTTATTTTTCTGATGGCAAATACCACTATAGCTGACATGAACACAACGGCTGTCTCAGTATTTGAAAAGAAACCAGTAACCATGTCTGATTAGAGAAGACTCTGTATTTTTTTTTCAAAATTCTAAAGTTATGAACTAACTTCATACACTGATCACAATTTGATCAGATTTTACTTTATCGAGTCAAATATTATATATAGCTTGAATGTGCAGTTTGATATGATCAAACCAAACTACATTCTGGTTTTCTTGGCCTCAGACTCTGCACTTGTGTAGCATATCAATGCATATGTGTCTTGTTGATGTTTGTGACACACTCCCATTTCTGTAGTAATGTGAAAAACCAAGAGCACATTTCAGCCTTTGAACCTGTGAAATAAAAGTTGGCATGCCGACCCCCCTCTCCTTCCCACCTCACTCTCCCCCTCACTAATTTTCATACTATCCCTGTGCTATGTGCTCTCCCCCTCACTTTAACATTCTGTCATGCGCTCCCTGGATCATGTAGCTTGTGTTAATTAAACCCTCTTTCAGATCATTTTCTTGCTCAAGTGGCCTCAGTGCAGCACCCATTAGGCAGAAAGCTCTGTTATCTGAATTTCCAAATGTAGCTCAACATTTATTAAAGTGAAATTCATCCAGTAATTGCCCGCCTCGGTATGCCCCATGTCTCCCTCTTACCTCCAGGGCCACCTGCTCAGAGACACCTCCAACTATTTACCAGCATGACGCAGGGTAATTAGACCTCTCTGACCCAGTCCACTAAGAGCCTGGTAATTGCGTTAATAAAAAAATTAACAGCAGCAGCATGAGGATCATTATGTAAAAATACCCAGTAATGAAGCATTAGCCTTGATTTTATTTGGATTAAAAACAGCTATAGGTATTTAAAGGTTACAGTGTCTGCTAAAACAATATCAGAGGAGAAAGTTGTATTTTTTTCTTTTTATCAAATCCCTGTTTAACTAAGAAGCAGACAACCTGAGGTTATAGCACAAATATTGAAACATCCCACACAACATGCTGGTATGATTCCATATGAAAGGCTTGTTTATTTCTGCTAACACATGGAAGATATGTCATTTTATTGCACCCTGCAATCATTTATCTTCCATCAACAATTAAACATCATAACAATATGGGTAGTATAGGTCAATATCTATATAAGATCTACTTCTGACAGAAGCTGTTGCTTCTGTTAACAAAGTGTCTCATTGTTTCTCAGAAGGAAAAAACTGCAATAGAGGCAGTCAGGAAAATGCCATTTCTATGACATTTTAAGTGCGTTTGAGTATTTATCTTGCACATAGAATGAAGCAAACTCAGCAAAAGAGTTTTAAATTTACCTCACACTGTCATACAGTGAAATTCTAGCTGCTCTTACATGCGATGTATAGGTCTAGACCATTATCAGCAGGAAGCATCATTTCAGACTATTTGTTATATAGTCTTTCACAAAGTTATGTTTGCACATAAGAGCAGCATGAATGAGTTTATAGTACATGGCCCTGGTCACTTAAGAGATTAAAAATAAAAGAATAATTAGATATATCACCTTATGGAACTTCAGAGGCTCCATATATTCCTGCACTGAAAAGTCTAAAAGGGAAAGACACCTTGTAGGAGTCAAAATTTCCTTTTCCTGAAAAATGTAGGCCTAACATACAACATAAAACATTATTTAGTGACTTATTACCATTGTGATTGTATCCTTTAAAGCCCATCAGTGCCAAATTGCTGACCCAGTTTAACATTCACTTACATCTGTGAAAACCATTAGACAGAAGCTTCAGTATCCCTCAGTTTCAATTTTCTAAACTCAAAATTATGTAGGTGTTTATTTTTTAAATCAATAAAGGGATCATATGCACAATTAGCAAAAGTGAGATCTGTCTCTTTCATTTTGTTCTTTGTATTAACAGCAGAGTATTTTATTATAGACTCTGAGTTTAGTGCTGTTAGGGTAACTCCACTGTATGTTCAATTTGATATCTGCACCACAGCCTATAGGTCTGCTATGTAATGTAACATCAAGGTGCATTTTGATTATTTTAATTTAGTACTATTCTATTTAAAATGAATCAGAGTTGAGACAATATGTTTAATGCCATTTTAAAATACAGTAACAATCATTGCATCCTCATACAGTCCTTATTTCCCCCTTCATTTCATCCTTAAATATGATGTTACAGGAATGACCTGGTGGGAAACAAGTTTCATTAACACTACAATAACTTGCCAGGCACATACACTGCATGCCAACAGATGTTTTAAGATAATCATCTACATAGTGACATCCTATGGGCAAATAGTGCAACTGCAGTTTGTCAGTGACAAGTCTGACAAAACGTGGTGCCAGCATCTTTAAGTATTAACCTGCTATTAACTCCTCACTGATGGACTGATGGAGTATCTGCCAGGAGAAAAACATTTATACAGAGTCCTGACCAAGTTATGTCAATATACACATCAAAAAGATGAATAATTGTCAACTTTCTGAGAAAAGAGCACTTGTTCAGCTATGAGTCTGGTTTAAAAAATCAGTGTGGTAGAAGTCTCCTCTTAGAAAATGTTCTTTCAGTCTTGACAAGACCAAGGTTCACATCCACAGAGTTAAATCCTGTTGTCTGCATGGCCATGTATGTTCTCTGTGATGTTCAGCTGGGACATGGGAATTGATTTCAGTTAAATTTTCTTTAAAACCACAGTAATAAGCCATTCTTTTGGCCAAATATATAAAGACATTTATTTAATTCAGAAATCAAGACTGTTTCCTTAAAATATGAAGGTAGTGTTCTGTAATGATCCTCATGCTTCATTTGACATCAACATTGCAGATCTCCACAGGCTGCTTGTGGAGGTGGAAATCTTCCTACTCCAAACAAGCACAGTCATATTTCACAGTGTTGTCTATCTAGACAGACAATAAAATGAGAAAAAAGTAACAAAAGGCCAAAGTTCCTCTGTTGTGTGCTTGTATGCTAATAGAACAATTGTGTTTTCTTCTTACTTTACTTTCTTTCTCTCATACACTGCTATCATGGTAAGAGGAACAGTACTGACTGTGAAGAAAAATGGAGACCTTTAATATCAGCCTGTTTAAATATTTTCAAGTTATTTAGATATATCATGATAAAAAATTGAAATCAAAATATATTAATATTCCTTTTTTATTATTATTTTATTGACTTTATTGAATATAAAATAACTTTTTTTCTTGTGCTGAGGAGCATAAAGGTGTTCTCCCTAGCTGTGGGTATTTTCAACATTTATTTCTGTAAGGCAATATACTCATCATAGTCTAAAAGCCAACAAAATGCCAGCAGCTGATGTTACAGAGAAGATTAAACTGAGATAAATAAGAACTAGATTCTCGTTTTGTTGCAAATGTATCTCTTTTTATGTGTACATTTGTTCAGGAAACACACTGCTCCCTGTTTAGTTTCTTTGGTTAGAGGGTTGAATAGAGATTTCACCCGTGGCCTCACTCATTACCAACTGGCCCTGTTAGTATTTACAGCATCACAGTGGGTTGACCTCACACCTCATACCCATTCACTGTTAGAAAATAAACACCGCTGCACTGGGGTCCGAAGGGGAGCCATTTCCTCTGAAAAGATACAGAGGGTTTTGTGGCTTAACTCAACTTTTTTGTTGGTTTGTTGCAACAACGTGGGATGCTGCACAAGGAAGAAGAATCCAAACGCTAATTAGGAAATGAGAAACATCGCCCTTCCCATCTTGAATGCTCTTTCTGGCATCTTTTTATTTCTGATCAGTCAACCATGCACAACCATCCACCTGCTACCTCTACGTGATGGGTGCTTTTTCTGTTCAGATTCTCCCTAAAAGAATGTAAATGAGTTTTCAAACATTTTCACTGTGTGTCCAACAACACAGAAAACACCAGCAAGCCACTGGGAGGGCTAAACTGCTGTGTTTGCCAATGTATTTTTTCATCATAAAGTTATTTTACGAACTAAAATGAAAGCACATGCAAATTTTGCTTTAAGTCTTCAGAAGCTCTTATCCCACTGTGACTAAACAAACAGAAAACCACGAGCATTTGGGAGAGAAAATAAACTGAACAGAAGCTATGCACTGCATCATAATGAAATTAAGTTTTTCAGCTGAGTTATGGCTGAATTGAAAGCAAACAGAAGTAACATATTTGCATCAACTCAAGCATTTTCTCTGAAAACTAAATAAACAGTTAAGTCACTGTGCTGCCTGACTTGCCTAGATTTTTGCTGTTCATTTGACTGTGAAATCTTTGGAATCACTGGCTCCTAAGACCAGTGACCAAAACATTTCATTTAACTTGCCTCATGGAAAGTTTATCAACATTTGGTATTACACTCGTGAGAAAAATTGCAACCAAATTAGATATTTTTGAATGACCAGATAAAGTTTGAAAATGTTCAGTATTTAAAACATCTAAGTTAAGCTAATAACAATAGCCTCTTCTTTCAAGCAACTAAAGAGGCTTTTTCTTTGAAGGGCAGGGCAAGAGAAACAATTCTCTCAGAAGGTCTATAAAGGGCTGTTTTTGAAAGGACGAGGAGTTCTGGGAAATAATAGAAAAGCAAATGTTGAGAAATTAGAGCTTAGAAGACTGGAACATTTTAGAGAACGTCTGAGGATAGTATTAAATGCAATTCCCTGGAGAGAACATGAAAACAAAGGCCAGCAGAGGGGGTATCGGCTAAGGTCAAATTGTGTCAACCTGAGTTAAGTTCAGATGAGTGCACTGAAGCTGACCTGTGTGCCAAGTATAACACTGCACCAGTCGGTTGAAAAAGCCCGCTTGCATTTCAGTCCCTTGATGTCATTATATCTCCAGTGGGCCATGTGCCTTCACTTGACAGCCTCCTGGTTTGACGACATTATTTTTCACAGCTGTCCATCAGCGAAAGAATTTGCAGCAATGTGCAATGGCAACTTTGTGATCTGGCAACAAATTAGGCCATTCATAAATCCTGAACAAAGACAGGAATTCAGGTTTGTCTGTTGGTGAAGGAGGTTCCTGTACTGTGGGCTTTGAAACAGTTTCTTGTTGCTGATGTTATCAAAAATGAGTCTTCGATATAGATAGTTTCAAGCAGAATAAATGTTTTCACCAGTGAAATGAGTGTTGCACTCAAAATAAATTCCTGGCAAGAGCAAACCATGCCAATGTGTAATGAAAAATCAGCAGATAACATGATTAAATAAATTGCAGGAGATGCATTTTTCCAAGTATAAAAATAAACATCATTGTTAATGACATATGCAGTAAAGATAAAATTTATCTTCAGCCAACCTCCCTGGTAACAGTCTGCTGGCTCAGTCAACTGACTACTGAAGTGACTAAGCCCTGCGTCTCATCAAAACATTATGCACCAGGGCTTTCATGAGCGGCTGAACAGCATTTGGATTTCTGTCAAAAATATATTCCACTTCAAAATAATTAAGGAAGTACATATGGAGTGAGTAACCCATGGGAAGAACTGTTTTGCATTCAGGGACTGTGATAATTAAACTGCTGATCTCTGACTGTTGTGATGGTCATTGATAAAAATGACCACTCTCATGGGCTTTATTGCCACCTTGGCCCAGGTGAGGGCTGTTTGGCAGGAGGTTCAGGAACAGCATTGCACAGCTCTAACCAAGGTTGTGAGAAATTCAATACAAATAGCTCCGAATCAGATGGATGCATTTCTAAGTTGACCTCAAAGTTAGCTCCAGCAGTTTAATTAAAAACAGTAAAAACTTTTCAGGGCGTTGTTGTTTTGGGGAAAACAGCTGCAAGAAAAAGCACAGCTGTAACTGAACACTTTGTACCTATTTGCATTTATGTGTAATGACTTCAGCAAAAGCTAATTAGAGCCAGCAGCTAACAAACTTTGGTTCTAATCAATTAAATAATATTGGAGGTGTGGGTTAAGGCCTTATTAAAAAAGCAGATGATACTTGACTATAAAAAAGGGTTTTAAGAAAACTACATCAGCACTGCATGTTACAGAATGATGAGTTTTAACAGTGATGTTCTGCCTCCTTTAAATATTGAATATGGGAGCAAAGGACACTGTTTAAAAAGGAAAGACATAAAAGGTCACATGACCTGTATGCAGTTTAAGCTTGCTGCTCATAATCTGACTTTTGCCTTATGGTTTCTCTAACCCAGTAAATCCCACAGTAGGAAACAAATGCGACATTAAGAACATTTATTGAGAAAGACGTGAGTGGCATGCTATCATGGCATTGCATTTCGAGCCATGCGCTGAACCTAAAAATGATATGTTGCAGCTGTTTAGTGCAAGTGATATATCCTGATTACATGCACTGTAACTTTATAATGCCAGTAGCATAAGTTTACATTTTAAAAACTGAGAAAAGAATAAAATGCTCTAAGAAACTTTAAGATATGTCATGACATGTTAAATCAATTAGTGCCATGTTCCCCTGCCCTCTGGGCCTGCAATCTCTGTCTCTCTCTCTCTCTCTCTTCTCGCTATCTCTCTTCCTTTGGGGTTCAGTGCACTTAGTTCTAGGTGTGGGGTAGAGTCAACACACCTGTGGCTGGTTGCTGGCTTTTGCTATTTAAGCCCTGCTGATGCCTGAAGACTCTACCAGAGTATAGCTACAGTTACAGTAGTAAGCCTGGCCTGAAATCTGTCTGCCAGTTGTCTACTGATGTGCTTCAGTTTGTGTGCTGGAACTTACCTCTGAGTTTCTCCTCCCAGGACCTCTGCTGCCGCTCTGGATTTTGGAACCTGCCTGACTCACTCTCGGCCTCCCTTGGTATCACTCTGAAAAGAACCTGTTCTTACTCGCCCTCCTGTTCCCTGACTCTTTCCACCAACAAACCTGTGTAACTTTTTACACCTGAGTTCAGTCTGCTTTTTGGGTCCAAAACCAGACAATTAGATGTCTTTTAAAAGTTTTAAAAAGCTCTTTACTCCAAATCATGCATGTTTCTAAACAATAACAGGAAACAAGGCAAGACACGAATCCAGAAAGTGATTGAATAGAAAATAGTAAGGACACCTCTCCACCTAATGATGCTCAATTCATTTAGTTAGGTATCCACCTTGTGGTCAATAGTTGGTACTGCACCGTTTCATAGCATGGACGTGTCATAATGTGTTTTGGTCAGCTTTGTGTTCATGTTCACTAAAAGATGTTGGGTTGGAACCATTATGATATAAATATGGCTGTCAGCTTGCAATGTATTTTAGTCAATGGATCTAAATGTCAAGTTAAAATAATAGCATTACATAACCTTGACATGCTAACATCACATTTTTATTCACAGTCTGACAGGGTCTCAGATACAAAATCTATAATGTCACACAAAATGTATGAACGTAAGAGTGGCTACTTTGTTTTGTCACTTTTGGTCTCACATTTACTGTAAATTATAGGTAAAGGGTAAAGTCCATTGGGCTTTTTACACCCGAGCCTGCAAGGCTCATCGGGCCGGAGCTTATCCCCGGTTTCTGTAGCGTGAAGCGACTTAGGAGTTAGACTCCTCCTGGATGGGACGCTAGTCCATCGCAGGTTACCTCCCCAGTATTTACTGGTACCCATTTTTACTGCTGGGTGGACAGAGGCACACTTGCAGTTGCGACCTTGCCTAGGGGTCTTGGCACAGTGGAGATCTGACTGGAATTCGAACTCACAACCTCAATCATGAGCCCGGCACCTTAACCATTACACCACCGCCCCTGCACTGTAACTTATACTTGTATCTTATCTTATCTTACCTTATATCAGCACTGCAAAGACTGTGTTTTGCTGCAGAAGCTTGATAGCGCTGGAGCACAATGTTTAATTTGCAAATGGTCCTTACTATGAAGGGGTCAGGAGAACCTCAACATTTTTCACATTCAGTCTGAAAGAAAAGTGGCTGTTTAACATGTCTTAACTTGACACTTGATCCAGCAAAGCTTCAACCTAGAAGTAACCGAGTCTGAGTCATGACTATATTACCTAAAGTTAACCTAGCTATACTTAGCTGACATTTGCATTAAATAAAAGTGCCATCTCACTTTATCCTCTTTATATCTCTATTACAATTGAAGTGCACAGAACGCTGAGGCCTCGCGTGCCTCCCGAGTTCTGCATTGATGGTGGACCTTTTTTCCGAGCTGCACTTCATGGCCTCCTCTACTTTCCAGATACATTGTCCTTTCTTCCTACCACCCCACACACACGATGAGATTCCTCGGCACACACAGTCACACAGGCTTTTAGACACTCATTAGCTCTTACTAATACAATAAGTGTCACCTTCCATTACATGGTGCTGGGTTGGATATCAGGATTGGAAACCCACCAAATCTCCACACAAGGGGTGCAACCCCCTCATGCATGGTATTGTCTTTCACCCACAATGTCGGATTGTTGTCTCTTTTCTCTTTAACCAATGTCTGAAGTGTAAACATATATACTTAATGTAGATAAGTGCACATACTGAAACCTTTCTCTGACATGCACACTATCTCATGGACTCGGTTTAAAGGAACGATTAAGTGACACATTCCAGCATCATGTGGATCTTCATGTCGACTTTGGGGCTTGTTTCAGAGCAGGCAGCTGTTTAAAAATCCACCATACCCCACCCTATTCAGGCCTGTTGTCTCGCATATGAACGGCACATGTTGAGTTGGAAAAAAAATCTTAATTAAGACTCCTAATTCTCAGTATAGTCGCCCGACCATGGCTGTGGACTCACGTGAAGCCCTGCTGAACACAGCACAAGGATAGGTTTTGTTGGACAGAGATGACAGTTTTGTTGGCTTTTTTATGCCTATCATCAGTAATCTTCAAACTGCAATCATGATTAACAGATATTTATTATAATATAATTAACAAAGTTCTCTTAATGATTTTGTTGCTTTCTGCAAACTTCACATATAAAAACCCTGCTACATGTAAAAAAGACCTAATAGAAAGTAGTTTTCATTTTTGAGGCAATGTGTAAATTGAATAAACATGATTATAATAAAAGGAAAGTTTTCAGGTTTTTGATGGTGTCATTTTTCTGTAAACAACAAACTTATCTAGAGTCTGGCCTTGCCGTCAGGAATCTAATTTGTTAACAGAATAGTTAACATGCACATGTTAATGAATTTTCCTCATTATACTGAAAGGCCACAGTGTGCTGTATGTCACCACGCAGATATATAATCTGTAGTGACAAGCGCTTGTCACTGTAAAGGTGATTTCAGATCTGGGTTTTGTATGCAGCTCTTAGGTCTTAGGCTTCTCCCTCTGAGCAGGGGCAAAGGGCATGTGGTCCTCTGCGTGCAGCAGATGCCCTGAAGAAGACTTGCAGCAGATGAGTAAAAAATGAGCGTGACATGTGTTAAACAGGCGAAGCCTCACAATGCTGACATTTGACAAGATGATGGGTGTAGGCAATTATTATTGTCTCCACTTAAAAAGCAGTCAATATTCAGGGCTGCAGTCTTTGAAAGCAAAAGTCATAATACAAATCAGCTTGGCCAGATTTTCATTACTGATTGAGGTGTCTGAATACACTGTGATCAGACTTAAACACATGAAACCAGATTTTTGAAAGGGTTAAAAGTGGGTCCATAATAAAGACTTGGAGAAAAGTACAAATTTAACGTTAAAATAAGTTCAACTATATCCTTAAAATTTAATTCCAGGTGTCAGCATATATGAGTTCTTTCTTCAGACACTTGTAGTCATCTCCACGCCTTGACAGACCTCCGACCTCAGTCCTTCCTGCACAACAAAAGTACCAATGATGGTGTGTTAGGCATTGGGTGGAACATGCCAAGGGGGCGCTCCACTCCACCCCCTCATCCCTCTACCCACCCTCCAGAACCATTTGGACCACAGGGAATGGGTTAATCACATTAGAGGCCCAGAAGAGAGATGGGAAGTAGACAGTACCGTGACAGCCGGGGTAGCACTGGCACGACTAATCTTGTTAGGCCGAGGAAAAAGGGGGACGCCATCGCGCCTACAAGGCTGAGAAAGAAAAAAACATTTTCCCAGGAATGAGTTCACCTGTATGGTAACACAGAGAAGTTGGCCTGTTGATGCCTATTAGAAGAAACAATTGCACTTGGCACATACAAATGTTTTTTCTTTCATGCTGGGCACCACTTTATTGTCAGTGCCTGAAAAAAATCAGTAGCAGACAGTGGCATCGCATGAGATCCTCTTTCATGCCACGGTGAAGCAGCCCCTTTCAACCCACTGCTATCTGTCTCCCAAACAGTGAGAAGATGGGGAGGGGTGCTGTAAGAAGGATAGAGCCTGTTTTATCTGCCATTGTAAGTGCACCCGAGTTCAACCTTAATGTAAACCTTTGCAGGCAGGATATGAATAGGATGCTCTCTATAAAAATATATCCTGCTGGGTAATCCGGCAGATGGCCACAGCAGCGGACACTACAAGGGAGGCTGTAGCTACTGCAGGGGTAATGGGGAACGTCCGATCAGCAGCTATTCGTCAGACTAAGAGATGTGGAATCAAGATTCTTAACTCCCCTTGGCAACGCTGGGAAACTAAGCCGTCAGTTTAGATCCATCAAGTTTCTACTTAATCTCACCCACTATTTTTCTCTCTATTTTCCCTTTTTTTTTGTATCTTCTCCTTTTGTTGTGGGGATTAAGCCAAGTGGTAAAACAGTGATTTAATGATCTTTCCATGGCTATGTGCACCACTTAAACCATGAGACAAACAAGCTGAGGCATTCTAAGAGTCACCCCCTCTGAAGGCGGCTGCTCAGGAACTGTGAAGCTTTTGATACAGCTTTAAGCTCTGGCTGATTATTTTTCCCACTGCTGTGTGATGTGCTGTGATCTGCTATGGGAAAATTGAAGGTTTTGTGTTTTGTGAGAGCCCATTGTAAACAGGATGAGAAGAAAACAGTTGGGTAATTTACTGATAGCTTTATAATGACAAGGTATGGTGAGTTTAAATGATTTGTTTAAGCAGAAAAGAAGCAGTGCTGTTAAACCTCAGCACCAGTATAGTAAATTATAAGACAATTGCATAAATATTTATAATATTTTTAGAGCTCTACATGATTAGTTCTTTTAATTGACAGAGTAACAAGAAGGTTCCTGGTTTGAACCCCAGCTGAGTCCTTTCTGTATAGAGTTTGTATATTCTCCCTGGGCCTGTATGTTTGTTTTTATTTTAGATCATCATTTAGATCAGATTTTTTCCCACACTCCAAAGACATACACTGATCAGGCATAACATTATGACCGCTGACAGGTGAAGTAAATAACACTGAATATCTCTTCATCATGGCACCTGCTAGGGGGTGGGATATATTATGCAACAAGTGAACAGTTTGTCCTCAAAATTGATGTGCTAGAAGCAGGAAAAATGGGCAAGCATAAGAATTTGAGCAAGTTTGACAAGGACCAAATTGTGAAGGCGAGACAACCAGGTCAGAGCATCTCCGAAACTGCAGCTCTTGTGGGGTGTTCCCTGTCTACAGTGGTCAGTATCTATCAAAAATGATGAACAGGGGGAGCCCATGCCTCGACGGGTCAGGGCTGTTTTGGCAGCAAAAGGGGGACCAACAAGATTTTACGGAGGTGGTCATAATGTTATGCCTGATTGGTATACATGTTAGATGATTCTAAATTGGACATGTGAATATGAAATAAATAAAGTACTTGAATTGTATAGAATAAAATGTTGCATAAATGTATGGTTAAAATTGTGACTTGTAGTCTAAAGCATAGTGAGTGGTCAAGATTATGTAAGTAATTTCCCCCTGGGGATTAATAAAGTATTCTGATTCTGATATTATATAAATGCAAGTACATTATGATGTCCTCTTAAAGGCATCTGTTTCCAAAGTTGCATCACTCAAAACATAAACTTATCTGAGAAGCCATGAGAAGTATCTCAGCTGGGTGGTATTTTAATGTTAACTGCTGTCAGGTGGCTGCTACTAGGAATTCTTTGCTGCTCATATAATATGTGAAAATATGTATATTCACTATTTTATTATTACTGGCATTTGCTGTTTTGCCAGTGTAAAACACTACAGATATGAACCCTATGTTTTAAAATGATAAATGAATAAACTTTACTGGAAATGAACTACCCATTAGCAACCCCGCAGTTAAAGGTTCTACCCCCAAACACAAAGCAGTCAGAGTTCCCACCAAAACTTATTTACCTATGCAGAAGTCTATAAAAATGAAAATTCTACTAGATTTTATTTCAAAATTATTTTAACTATCTTTAGGTAATCACTGAGAGATTTTGAACACTAAGACAGGGCAAATGTTTTAACTCTGATCTAACAGATCACTCTTCCTATAATAACCAATAGATGGCACCAAGTGAAAGATGGAAGTGGAGCAGATGAGCATCAGAAGACTGTAATACATACTGTATTTATTTTTGTGTAAAATTGACAGTGGAGTATTTCTGTATTTCTTAAACATGCAGCTACATTAAAATACTATTGACCTTTCACACTGTGAACAATGAGACACTGAAAACTAACATTTTTGATTCTTTCACACAAGGAAATCATTTAAGAGTTATGCCTATTATTTTTCATGTGTTACTCTGCTTCTTCAAATTCAAATTCATTTTCCAGACTCACATGTTACAGACCACTGGATACACCTGCTTGTAAGCCACAAACTGCCTGAAAAAGAACTTAACCCTGAATTATAGCAACAATATCTTTTGACCTTATTTATATTTTAAAAGAAGCCTGACTGCTTTTGATAAAATCCGTCCTGGATTAGCACAAATG
>VUQH01006304.1:0-10059 GCA_015106775.1 Etroplus canarensis | reverse complement strand
AAAACCTTGCTGGTTAAATAAAAGTAACTTTAAGTCAAAATTTGCCAGGGGTATGAATAATTATGGGCTTGACTATATATATATCTATATATATATAGATATATATATATATATATCTATATATATATATAGATAGATAGATAGATAGATAGATAGATAGATAGATAGATATACATATATCTATATATGTATATATATATAAAGCAAGAACATCTGGGCAAGATTTAGACAGACACCCATTAACTAACCTTAGTAATATACTAGTCTTAATATCAATAGATTATAATGCAGTACAGTGTAACACAGTCATGAAATTTAAGGTTCTAACTACCAGCTTTTACAGCTGAGAATATGCACACACAAATAATAATTATAATATATTCAAGAGTGTATGTATTCTGAAGAAGGAGCCCTCGTGGCTTTGTTGAAGGTGCTACAATGAGTGCAGTCAAGCATTGGCTGGGAAGCTTTTGAACTCATGGTGATTTCTGTTTATCTACAGAGCAGGTGATTGCCAGTCTGAGGAGGTAATTGACTGAAAAGATTTGATAAATTCAATTATTTAGTGCAGCTTGTTGTTTTTTTTTCAGTGGGAAGGTGACAGACCACTTCTGTGTCTTTACAGTGGATATAAAAAGTCTACACATCCCTGTTATAGTGTCAAGTTTTTTGTAATATTAAAACATGAGTGCAGTAACTTTTTTCATTAACGTGACCCAAAACCTGTGACATTCAACTGAAAAACAAAAAGAATTATTTTTAACTAAACTAATGTGGTGCCAGAAGTGGTCACACTTGAATGTAACTGAATATATGGCTGTGTTCACAAGTAACCAATCACATTAAATTCATGCTGATGCCATTCTTCATATATCTGGACTATGGGCATGCATTCTTATTGAGAAATTTTCCAGCAACAAACATCAAGTCTTCAAAAAGCAGACTTGGTCTGATGAGATCAATGCTGATCTTTTGGGCCATAATTCCAAAAGGTACATTTGGAGATAAAACAGTAGTGCATGAAAAGAACACCATACCCATGGTAAAGCATGGTGGTGGCAGCATCATGTTCTGGGGCTAGTTTGCTTCAGCTGGATCTGGGGCTTCAGCCAAATTGGGGGCAGTTCTGAACAATTCCAAATGCTGGTCAATTCTGGCATAAAAACTTCAGGCATCTGCTAGAAACTGAAGCTGAAGAGGAGTTTCACTTTCAAGCAAGACCAAAAGTATACATCCAAATCAACACAAGAATGACATCACCAGAAGATGATTAAGGTTCTGGAACAGCCCAGCAAGAGCTCCAGTGCTCAGACAAGCATTCACCTGAACATATGTGGGGCACAGAAGAGTCACTCGCAGTCTGACAAATTTGGAGTACTCTTGCAAGAAAGAGTGAGAAAGCATTAATAAGTTCAGATGTGGCACTGATAGACTCCTATCCAAACTGACTAAATGCTATAATAAAATCAAAAAGGTGCTTCAATGCAGCTTTAAATTAGGGGTGTGCAAATTTATAAAAACTAAGTTATTGTAAGTTTTACATTTTTATTTTCCCCACTAAAAGATTTTAGTTTTCTGTTGAATTGGACAGGTTTTAGTTTTTTTATATCACAAAATCCTAAAATGGGTGAAAAAATACTAGGAAGCCAAGAGAAGAATGAGACTAACAGGATGAACTATGAATGATACTTTGTTTGCTGACAGATCTCTTTATATTTTGATTACAAGGAGCCAGACTTTCTTGTATTTCTTGAACTCGTCTCATGGAAGGGGGGCTGTCTAGAAGCCCTTTTAAATGAAGGGAAACAGTGAGAAAAAGCTGAGGCACTCCAAATTACTAAGAACTTGACTGAAAGTGGCACAAGGTCTTATGGAATGATGAATCCAAATGCATCGAATCGTTGACGTAAAAGTCAGTATGTTGTATAGAGGAGGTCAGGGGAGAGTTACAACAATAAGTCTCAGCAGCCACCTGTAAAACATGGTGGAGGCTCTGTCATGGTTTGGGACCTGTGGGGTCGGGGATCTTGCCCGAATTGATGGAATTATGAAGCAGAAAAAATTTAACTGGAGTTTGATTCACCATGAAATACCATCTTGAAAGAGCCTGATTGGCAATAGCTTCACTTTTCAGCATGACAGTGATCCCAAACACACTGCCAATGCAGTAAAACCTACCTACGGAGGGAAAAAAAACTCAATTGTATTGGCTTCCCCAGAGTCTGGACTTGAACTTTATGGAAGCAGCGTGGAATCACCTTGACAAAGGCTGGAATAAAAGGCAGCCAACATCCAAAGAGCTTAGGCATGTCCTTGAGCCTGGAGAACTATTCCTGACGACTACTTAAAGAAATGATAAGAAACTTTGCCTGAGAGAGTTCAGGCTGTGCTGAAGAACAATGGTGGTCATACCACACATGACATTTTAAACTGGTCAGATGTGTCCAGACTCTGTTTTTGCCTCATGTGCTGTATTCCATTAATGTTTGCAATATAATAGTGGAGACATTTCAAGTGTCCAAATGATTTGCAGGATATCTTTTAGTATTGGAGGATGGCTGATTTTTGGTCAGTGAACTGACAGGATACTTTTTAACTGATCCAACATCAAAATATATATTCTTAAAGCTCAGTATCATTGCATTTTACCAGCACTGAGACAAAAATGTACATAATCAACATCTCCAGCAAATCTGGGGTGTCCTGGGACCTCTAATTTCTCTGAGACTTGGAGCTACTGCTGTGCACATTACAGACTGAGAACAAAGAAAGGGTGGGTTTCTCCTATCATCCTAGCCTTAGGATGTTTTTGTGAATACAGCCCCAGGCAAGACAGTTTAAAACAAACAAGAAGCACAAGAACACTGAGTGAGACACAGAAAATGGAAAATACAAAAAAAAATGGGTTATGGAGCACAAGCACAGTCCTAAATTTTAAAACTCACCTCTACTTTTAACCGCTTACTGAATGACCTCACCCTGAGTAAGTGTTGCAACGCTATTGTTTAACATCAACAATGACCTTTAACCAAGCAGCATTCTCCTCCTGTGTTCTCTTAACAGCCCATACGTGTCTGTGTGGTTACCCAGCTTGCTAAATGATGGGTGCGTATCAGCGTTTATTGTTTTGATCAGTCAAACCACTCTCAGAAAGAAATATCAGACTATGTAGGTGTCAGAGCTCTTACTCACACTGTAAAAGGTCTCACTGGCTGTCCTGCTGAGTCAGCGTGTGAGACCTCGCTTTGACTTTGGTCCCACCCACAAACGGTGATTCAGATAGGTTTGACTGCCCACAGTTACTGTCTGTATTCGGAAAGCGTCTGACCATCTGGAGCGCTGGATGGGTACAGTGCTGAAAGAGGACAGTGAACATTTAATGACTTACTTTATGATCACTAAATGCAGGCAGCTTTACTGTATATATATATATATATATATATATAAAAGTTGGCTGAGACACCTGATGACACTTTGGTGCTTCTTTCTAACATAATTAACACTACAAACTAACATTGCCTTAAACCGTTACTGGCCTTTTGAACCTTTGTTTATCTGCCTACTTTCAACATGGAATATTTTTAAATGACTGTGGTTTATATATTATGGACTTTGGATTAAGTTTTAGTAAAATCTTTAGGTAATCTGGCAACATTACACAAGGATTACCCATCAATTAGACGAATAATAAAGATTAAATTGTACAAAGTTCATGTAATGCAGGATTGGAATTCTCACAGGATTACTTGGTAATAAGTCAACTACCGAAATAAAATAGAAACATTTCATGTTGTATAATCAGTCTTTGTGCTCTAACGCATTTTGTTCAGATCCTTTCCATTTCTCACCATTTATCCATGTTTCAAATGTAAAAGAAAAAATAACAGTCGATGCCAACTAGTAGCAAATCAGGACTTTCTAAATGAAAATATAATCAGTTCCAGCTCTCGTGGAGGTCTATTCCTGTGCCAAAATTCAAAATGCTGTGTCCAATAGTTTTTGCAATATTGCAATAGCACAAAGGATTTGTGGTGGCGCTGATGATTCCATTACATCCTTGCTTTTCATTTTTGTCTCTTACACCCATAGTAATAAATGATGAACATTTTATACTTAATGCAACAAATTCACAAACTAATTATTATGAACAAAAAATATGATTTTACTCTTTCTGAAGTTGGCATTTGAACACAAGCAACAGTTTTTGTTTGGCTGCAGGAAATTAGTTCACTTTTCTCCTGAATGTGTCATTAGTTATCATACCTGCTAAAATGATGATTACAGTTGAAGGGCAAATCAGTGGCCTGATTGGGATAAAAATAAAAAAGACCCTGAGAAGCTTTTCCGTGCGTACAAGCTGTTTGCTTTTTCATTTTCCTTCATAACAGGCTGCTTGATTGCCCCTGTGCGATTTTATGCCTGTAGAAAAATATTCATAGACTTCATGCTGGGTTATTGTTTACAGACTGTATTTGTATGAGTGCAAGCACAGGACTAAGAGTTGAAATGAAACTGTATGTGAAAAGTGTTGATTGCGCTCATGTCTCTATGCTTAATTTCCCTGAAGTCAAGATCTGTGCGAAGGACTCTAACACATAACTACTTAAATGTTGCTATTAGTACCATATTACTACCATAATCACTAGCAGTTTGCCTTCTAGGTTCTTATACTGCGGTTATCTGTTTCAATCTACACATAAGCATAATCCTGTATCCATCCCCAGCAGTCTCATAAATTCTTACAAGTGTAAGTTTTAAATGGCAAGAAGGCTTTGTGTTCTTAAGCCATAACTAATTCTTCACCAAAGCCCACAAACACTCAGAAATAATCCCGCTATCTTCCTATGCAGTCCAGAACCTTTGATGAAAGTCAGTGGAGATCAAGGGGATCTGTCAAGTGCTTTCCAATTTTCCCAACCTAATATAACAGAAAGACACCCTTCAAAGGCGCTCTCTCTCTCGTGGTATGGTGCTCTTCATCATCTTCATCTTCAATAGTTCTACACTAACAGTGCAGATTTGTGCCATATGGTAGGGGTTTGCCTCTGCCCCATGGCGGCTTTCTCCTTCGGGTAGTTTCACTTCGGCTGTAAGCAGTACATTCACATGCAGTCTTGGCAGCTCGCTGTGAAAAGCCCCATGACTTTTATGTCAAGTGCATGCCAAGAAATTGTTCATGGAACAAAATTAAGTGTGGTGGCAGCTTGTGGCTGCAAACATTGTCTGTAAAAGCTGAACTCGCTCTTTGGTGATCACTGTAACCAAAAGCTAACATGATCTTGATTTTCAGTATGAATACAGTCTGGGGAAGTGGGGGCCTCACTATCCTTTTCACTTTTTTGGTTTTTAAGCAGAAGGTGTCATAAAATTTACCACAGGGGTGTCTGGTGGCTAAGTGTTGGTAGGTTCTTCGTCGTTTTGGTCCTTCTGTGTCAGCTCTTTTGATCATTATGAAGCAGAATTCATCAGACATTGGATCGTTCACCTGCTAATAGGTGAAGGTGTGCTGGGGTTGGACAATCTTGAGACTTAGTTTAGTTTTACCCCTCACATTAACTTTTTGTTAAATAACTCATTCCTAACAATCTTTTTTTTCAAAACTGCTTAAGTAAATTAAAATTTATAACAGTGAGTAAAATGTACATAATTGAAACAAAAAATTCCAAAATTAGCAAATCCTTCATACATACCCTATATTTAATTGAAAGCAGTTAAAAGACAACACATCAAATGTTGAAAATTCGACTTTTTCCTGTTTTTTCTTTCATATAAGAAGCCAAGAATTTATGTAGGCCTTGATTATTATTTGCACCAATTGGACAATCATTCCAAATAAGAAGATCAATGCTCAAGTTGCTGCATAGCTTTGCTAAACTTGTATCCTTGTATAATCAAGTATGTCATGGATTGATGGATGGCACGTTTGAGTGGTACAGGCTGGACGTCAGGCAGGCTAGTATAACACTAATATTTTGTTCTAAAACCTGTATTTACAGTATATCATGTTTAGCAGGAGCTAGAACATGGTGTCCCTGTAGCTTAGCGGTTTGTATATTCAATATTCTTCAATATTATTATTCAACATTCTAAGATAAATTCTTATAACTGAAAGATCCCTGGTTCAATTCCAGGCGGGGACATGAGCCCCTTTTCACCAGGAAGGTAATCTGGTGTAAAACCTCTGCCACTAATGAGGATTGATCTGCTGTGGCAACCACTTGGTGGAGAATACAAGGGAGTAGCCGCAAGGTATGTTTTTAGCAGGAAGTAGAACCCAAATTCAGGAAGCAGAACTCAGCAACAAAGGAAAACTGATAGTCACCCAAAAACACAAAGTCCACATTTATCTAAAGTCCCAAAATGTGAGAAACCACCTGAATCCAAGAAGGAAAACACAAAAAAAACAGTGGCTAAATCTAAAGGGAATCCTGAGGGTAACCACAGGTCAGGAAATACACAGGAAACTGCAGTATGAGCCTTATAAGGTACAACTAACTAAAATGACATACATGCTTCAATGTTTGGTCCTAATCTGCTGCTGAGTCTCTGCAATCTTGAAACTGCAGCTACTAGAGCTTGGATAAGAACATTGATCAGTTTCATACGGAGGCTATTCATCACCAGCAGATTCAATCAATAAATTTAATTCCACTTTAAGCTGGAAACAAACTGAAGTGATTTCCACATCTCTTTCATTAAGCTGAGGGGGAGGGTCAGAACTGAGCGCACTGAGTGATCTGTACATTTTCAGTGTGTCATGTTAAATTTTCAGAGTTGTAAAGTGTAACTGTCAGGTTAGAAATAACCCAAGAGTGCACTGACCTGAAAAATAAAAATATCAACTTAACCCATAAGAACCCATTTTTCCATACTGGAAAATAATGGGGGATATACAACAGATCAGGAGGCCCACACAGCTGTAAAAAATGTAACGTGTTTATTACATGCGTGTCACCATGGGTTCTTATGGGTTAAAATAAATATATTAACTTGATTTAATATGTTTATTTCACTGTTCAGCTTGATGATCATGAATTCAGCAGTAAACTGAATACTTGCTCTCCTGTCTTATTTGCAGCATCAGTGTTGGATTTTGACTGGCGTCGACGATACTCAGTTGATCCATTTTGTGTAGAAAAAGGATCAAAGGACACGTAAAACGTCCCCTTATATGTGAACACAGATACTGAAGCAGAAAGCCTGGCTCAGTAGAATGAGTTGATAGTAACCCTCATGATTCCTGTTATCCACCGCTGAGGTTCCAGGTTTTGCAAAGCCAGCTAATGCAAAGAAAGCCTGGCTATGTTGTACTTGCTTCACAGCACATCCCTAAGGTGCATTGTTATCTCACAATATGACAATAAATACTATTTGTGTTTGATTTTTACCCAAGTGAAACAGGAAATGAACAACCATCAGTGAAGCAAGGAGACATGAACGTGAAAGTACTTAACATGAGTGAAGGAAAAAGCTAGACAGCACAGAGGACAGCGGACAGACTTAACACTCAAACTGAAAATGACCAAACAAACAACGCAGAGGAGGAGGGCTGAGGGGTATACTACAAAGGAAGGTCAACATAGCCGGACTTTCTTTGCGTTAGCTGGCTTGACAAAACCTCCTGTCCCAGTCAGAGGCAGCAGGTGTTCCAAAACCAGTTACCAACCTTCTCTGTTAACTCAGGCTTCCTGCTCCAGGCTCCGTGCGAGTTAACAGAAGAGGACGTTCTGCCAGAAATGGATAAACTGAACACCGCCTACTCCAGTCACACACATTATCAGTGGAATGGGTGATAGGGATTCTAATGAGCGTACAAAATATTGCAGTAAAATGCAACACTGTTGCCGTAAAGAGAAATGCTGCAGAATGTTTTAATCCTGGGATTTCAATAATATTTATTCATGATCAACATGAGCACATGGAGTGGCAAAATAAATACAGTAATTTTACCGCTCTGGGCGCGCTCAGTGCTGCTGTCTATTTCTAACTCGACAGCTACACATTAGAGTGCTTAAACTTTAAATGACACACATTTAAACATGACAGGTTACTGAGGTCTGACACTATCCCCTAGCCTAATAAATGCTAAAAAAAAAAAAACATTTCTTTAATCAAATCACTCAACTTTAGTGTGTTGATACAAAAACATAAGCGAAATTCATGTAAATCCAGACAGATTATCCTAGTTGACTGTGCTTAAAACGTTTGCAGACATTTTGAGTAGAATTTAGACAGCTGCTTGTTTGCTTTAAACAGTTTGCATTGTAGAATTAGATAAACTGAATTATTTAATTCTATATATACATGGTTTACCACATAGTAGCTACAGCTACCTGCCTTTGTAGACAACCAACCTTTTTAACAGGACTGCTATAAATGAATAAAATAATGATAAAATGTAGCAAAAAAGAAATTAAAAAACATTGAGTTCCACTCAATGTAAGAACAACATCAAGTAAATAAAATTTGTACTGTCAGCAAAGGTTTAGATCTACACTTTCAAGACATGTAACTCATGGCTGAAACTGCTGTATTGCTTCTGCTATCAAAAGGATTCAAATATTCTTTATTGTCATTTTAATCAATATTTATGTGAAAATGGAGCGAAATTAGTTACAGAGGCCCCAGTGAACAGCTGATAATAGCAGTAAAATAAAGTGATTTAATAAAGGCGCAGTATCAAAGCACATTCTAAAAAGAAAAGGGACCCACTTAAAGAACCATACGTGATAATAAACTGCTTACTTACCAAATTCAGAAACATTTGAAACAAGTTCGACAAACGGCGAACAGCAGTGCCTCTCAGACTGAAAGCGGCAGCATGGATAGGCGTACACACATGAAGCAAGCAGAGCCCCGTCTGCTTTTACATAGTTTTTTTTCTAGCTATGTTTAATGGAGTGAAATGAACTTGCTTCATAATGGAGCTATATTCTTTGGAATAAATTAATTAATATATGTAGAATTAACCAACACTTTAAAATCTGAGAAATATATTTAATTAAAATATGTAATATCTTAGATGGATGTTGTCAGTGATGAATAGTCAGTAAATATAACTGATCAGCTTTTTAACTTGTGCATTATTAGTTGCAACCAAACACATAAACATTTAGGCATTTTCTGCATCTGCATGCAGGCAAAGTCCAGTGATAATTCATTCACTAATATTAAGATGTCACTGAACAGGCTGCTTATAGAAAACACATTGTTACAAGAAATAATCTATATCACACTTATGCAAACTGAAAATAAAATAAGCGAAAATTTGATGCCATAAAAGGAAACTTTGAACATAACCTTCTCCTGAATAGGTTACGTGTTCACCATATGTTACCATGGCGATCTAGCCAGGCAAAAAAAAAAAGAGACCCGTAGTCATGACACTGAAAACTGTGACTTTAAGCTCAACATACAGTTGATGTAAAGTGAACAAAACCCTTTTTTTCCACCTTTAATGTGACCTCTAACTTAACAATTCAACTGAAAAAGAAACAAATCTGTTAGAGGGAAAATATAAAAAATAAAGGAAATATAGAATAAGCTGTTTGCATACATTTGTACAATCTAAAACTAATACTTTGTTGAAGTACATTTTTGCTTTACTTATAGCATTTAATCTTTTGGGTAGGAGTCTGTCAGCATGGCACATCCTGACTTGAAAACATTTGCCCACTCTACTCTGCAAAAGTGCTAAAATCTGTCAGATTGTGAGGGCATCTCCTGTGCACAGAGCTCTTCAGGTCACCCCACATATTCTCAATTAGATTTAGGTCTGGGCTCTGTCTGGGCCATTCCAGAACTTTCATTTTCTTCTGGTGGATGTATGCTTGGGGTCACTGTTGTGGCACTGAAAGACAAAACGCCTCTTTAGCTTCAGCTTTCTAGTGGACATCTGAAGGTTTTAGGCCAAAATTGACTGGTATTTGCTCCAGCTCCAGTCGATGCACAACAAGCCCAAAGCATGATGCTGCCACCACCATGCTTCATCATGGGTTTGGTGTTCTGGTCGTGTGCGGTGTTGTTTTGTTTTTTTGTTTTTTTACAGTTCAATTCTAT
>VUQH01006299.1:7561-18403 GCA_015106775.1 Etroplus canarensis | reverse complement strand
CCATCCAAAGCAATGGACAGAGCACAAGAGAGGTAAAGAAGAGAGTGCAGGCAGGGTGGAGTGGGTGGAGACGAGTGTCAGGGGTGCTTTGTGACAGAAGGATAGCAGCAAGAGTGAAAGGGAAGGTTTACAAGACGGTAGTGAGACCTGCTATGATGTATGGTTTGGAGACGGTGACACAGACAAAAAGACAGGAGGCAGAACTTGAGGTGGCAGAACTGAAGATGTTGAGATGTTCACTGGGAGTGACCAGGATGGACAGGATTAGAAATGAGTACATCAGAGGGACAGCTCAAGCTGAGATGGTTTGGACATCAGAGTAAGGAGAGTGGACATATTGGACAAAGAATGTTGAAGATGGAGCTGCCAGGCAGGAGAAGAGGAAGACCACAGAGAAGATTCATGGATGTAGTGAAGGAGGACATGCAGAGGGTTGTTGTGTGGGAAGAGGATGCAAGGGATAGGATGAGATGGAGGCAGATGATCCACTGTGGCGACCCCTAACGGGAGCAGCCGAAAGAAGAAGAAGAAGACACAGCAGGCTAAAGATCACAGTAACATCAGAGAGTTGATGATGTAATGATTCTTAATCCGCCTTCTCTGTTCATTTGTATACAGTGTGAAAAGAATGGGCCAACTCACATAGTTTTGTGGTGCCCCTGTACTGCAGTGTTTGACTACTAACATCCTTTAACTAATGGAACCTGTGAAATTAGCTAAAATCTACAAATCAAAGATGAGCATAAACCTTTGGATTTTCCAGGTGTTTGGTTATTAAACAAACACGGTAAATGTGTTTACGATATCCTCTGTGCTCTGTCCCTGCCTGTATACAAACTCAATCAGTTCAAGATGAGAAACCACATCACTAATTAACAGACTTACTTGAATACGTCCAAAACATTTTGTCAGAAAATGTTTTCTGTATATACCACTAACATGTAGAGTATGTTTCATTGTTCATTTTTCAGATCCTCCTAAAAACATCACAGTTTCAGCCAGTCCATCTGGTCCAGTACCAGAGAACACAAATGTGACTCTGACATGCAGCAGTAAAGCCAACCCAGCAGTAAGAAACTACACTTGGTACAGGGCTGATGAAAACAACACTATCATTGGTCTTGGACCTATTTTAACCATTAAAATTCTGAAAGTCAGCAGTCCTTTTTTCTGCAAGGCTGAAAATGATCTTGGATTTGAAAATTCCAGCAACATACAAATAGATGTTCAGTGTATGTATCAGATGATTAAAAGCTTTTGTGTTTTAGAAAACCGTATCAAGGTTTGTTGAAATGTAAAACTGAGTTGTTCTTTTTTCATTTGTATTTTTCTTTAATTGAAATTCATCCCTGGGTTAATTTCTTATTCTCATAGTGACATAAACTCAACATCAGCGTAAGATTTTGAACTATATCTGAGATTTCTGGGCAACTACCACATATCCCAGAATTTTTAAAACCAATCAATTGAGTAAAAGTGCTTTGGTTCTGTATGAAACAACACAATATCAAAAAAGAAAGCTTTACAAAAAGTCTTTTCCATTATTTTTCTTAAATCAACCCAAATATGCAAACAACTTTCTGTATTTCCTTTGAAAATACAAAAAGCACCACAGCATTAATCAGACATATCTAAGCTCTACATATTTCAAGCATAAAATGTGAAGAGGACTTTTTTCTCCACAATGGAAACAAACATAAAAAAAGCTATTGATTTTTGGTGTGTTATGTATGAAGACATTAAAACTCCACTGAAATTTGCAGCATATATTACAGTTTTATTGCTTGACCAACTCTTACACTCATTCATCACAGTTCTTCCAGTGATTCTGCCCTCATGTGCTTGCACGGAATCTGCAAGTGAGGTCAGCTGTTTCTGCGAGAGTGTGGGAAAGCCCACTCCTACTTTACTGTGGTATTTAAATGGGCTACCTGTTAATAACTCTGGAAAGTTTAACATCATGAGTGAGACTCTCAATGACACAGTACGTAGCGTCTTCATTGTGAATAAACCACAGGAGAAAAAGCTTTCCACCTTGCTGTGCCGCAGCTTCAACTCTGTGGGATCTGCCAGTCAGCAATTTTGTGTCAACAGCCTTAACAGTCAAGGTAAGTCATGCACATTTCTAAATATCACTTACCTAATCACCATTGCAGTGCATTCTCATCCTGGGTGTAATAAAATGCATTTTTGTCAGAATCCTTCATGCACTGACATGGTGATATTGACTACAGAGAGACAATGGCCCAGTTTTATACACCTGGATGCATGTTTGTGGACCAGGAGATCCAGATTGATGTCTTTTTGCTATTTTTGTCCTTTTTTTCCCTCAATTGGTGATTTGTTTCATTTTTACTCTTTTACTTAAGTTTACTTAAACTGATTAAATTTTTTTAGGCTAGGCATTGAAAAGTTTGTTTTTTTTTAAGCACTAAAAGCTGCTTCGTGGGGTTTAGAAGAAGATAGTGGTTTGGGGTCAAATTTGCAACAGTAAACCTTGTGCAAAACAGCATTACATTAGTGAAAATGGTGTAATTGGATACTGCAGTGGAGAGGAAGGTTAACTGAAACACGAGTATATTTCTTTGACTGGACGTGAGTATTTCAGAAATGTTTCTTCCACTAAATCAGAATCTTTTACTGAATCCTTAAAAAAACAATTCTCTTACTACATCAGTAAACTTGAACAATGATGCCATCTAATCTACAGAGACTAACAGGAGGTCATTGTGGGTTATTATGAACTGGATCCCATTTTTTCCATTTCTTTGTACTGCACTGTATGTTTGGTATTCTTTCTGATTTTGATGAACAGAAGGTCGTTTTTAACCCATAATATCAATTCATTCATGATATACTCTGATCAGGCATAACATTAAAACCACCTACTGAATATTGTTTTGCTGCCCTACATGCATCTGTGAGCCCTGTCCATGACCCTGTTGCCAGTTTACCATCCTTCCTTGGACCACTTTCGATAGATACTGTTCACTGCAGACTGGGAACACAAGAGCTGCAGTTTTGGAGATGCTCTGACCCAGTCATCTGACCATTACAATTTGGCCCGTGACAAACTTTCTCAAATCCTTAGCTTTGAGCTAGGTTTTCCTACTTTTAATACCTCAACTTTGAGGTCAAACTGTTCACTTGTTGCACCACTGTATACAGCTGAATGAGCAGCTCTGAGTTGGAAATTAAAACACATGTACTTCTGCCATTTACTGTGTGATCGTTTACTTGTAAAGTAACTTTACTAAAATGTAATTTTGTGATATACCATCTCATAATTTGGCCCATTTGCAGTATACCAGTTTACACAACTGGTAAACTGGTATACTGTTTACTGTTTATTTTTATTGTTTATGTTTATTTTTATTGTGATTCTTAATCACAATAAAAATAAAAAAAACAAAACAAAAAAATAAGATTTAATTTTTGTAATATTGCCCAGTTCTTTTTATGTAGTATTGAAAAGAAAAAGAAGTTCTCATTAAAAATAACCAAGCTGAATTCTTTACACAGGTAGTTAGAGTTTTTGTCAGAAAAACTACTGGCCTTATTTCATAATATCTTCATCTTAATTTTCCTTTTTGTGTTACAGAATATTTGGTAGCCTTCATTGCCACACTTGGAGCTTTACTAATAGCACTAGTAGTTTTTGTGCTGTTTGCTATCAGGTAGGTTACTGGTTGAGGCTTCAAAATGTTCAGGCTACTCCTAAAATGTTACTGTTTTACTAACTTGGCTTGCCTTTTCTTTATCCCCCTGTTAGTGTGACTACTGATGATATGCATTTGCTCTGTTTATGAGGGATTATTATTTTACATCTTTGAGCCATACAAGTGTATCCACCCAGTTACTGTATATTCAAATGCAACAGCTGAATCAGAGAGCACACTGATAATTTTTGAGACAGACCAAATAATGCAAAGTTGATCAAAATAACTGATTTTTTACTCTTCACTGGAAAATCTGGTGATTTTTACTGTTTAATGTGAATCAGAAATAATTATCACCACCACATATGTTTGTATTAATGAGTCATTTAGATTTTTTCAGGATTTCAGTCATTTCAGTCAGTTCTTTTTTACTAATCCAGAGATACACACAATGTCAAATAAGTGGTGGGAAGAACTCACAAATCAAATATAACCATATATGCTGGATGTTCTTTATTTTTCAGGACTCGTAAGAACCACCATGATCCTAAGAGTACGTTCACATGTGAAATGAATACAACTGCTATGAGCCAAGATCTAATCACGGAAGAAAATGAGGTATTTTGACTGATAATCTGGACTTTAGTTAAATAAAGAGGTAGAAGGAAATTATCACCACCACATATTTTTTTTCTTTTTAAATTGCAGGCACCCAGCACAAAGGAAGAGAGCATTTATGAAAACACCAGTGGACTGAAACAGGCAGACACTGCCCACCCTTCAACCATCTCTGAGTCAGACAGCCCCAGCGTGCCAAGTTCTGAGCCAAACAATGCAGAAGAAGCAAGTAAAAACTCAGAGAAGACTGGAGGAGGAAGTGATGTGATTTACTCCAGTGTTGACTGGAAGAGTAAGAGTAATAAAAGGAAGGAAGAAGACTCTGTAAAGACAAATCCAGCAGGTAGCTCAGTTCTGAAGGAGGAGAAGTGTATGGTGGGGGACACTGACAGAAATGTTCTGAGTGATGCAAAAGAGCAGGAAAGCCTGTATGGTAACGTGGGGCCTAGTAATGTGAGGAAGGAAGCGGAGTGTGAATATGCTCAGGTTAGCTTTAAAGACAAGCATGCTCAGCAAAAATAGATAAACATTTTGTAATGTTAGGCTTAGTGCTGAAAACTAGCTGTCCTGCTCTATGTATGCTTTCTTAGTGCATTTAATCAATTATTACACTGAATTTATGATAAAGATAGAAACAGAATTGCATTCCTTTGTGAGTTCATGGAATATTTATGAGGGATCAATCAATTATTGAAATTGTACGTTTGTTTTACTTAATTGTCAGCTGTATTAAAATGTCTTTGATGCCTCTCTCTGAATGCTTATTGCTAATATGGCTTAAAGTCCAACTCACAGCATTATAAACCTGGTTGTACCTCATGAGTCAAAATAAGCCATCACCCTTAAAATTCAAGTAAGGATAAACTAATGAATAACTATTGATTTTGGAAATACTGTTGGTTAAATGTCTCTCCTCTGTAGCAGTGAACAGCCATCTCTTTAACTTTTTCTATTGGTGAGTGTGGTATAGTTTCCATCATATACTTGAGACAGTCAATACTGGGGTTACCAGGTGACTATTGCAACTGGCTGCTGATGAATGACATTAGACTAGTGATGCTGATATCACTGTAATGAGGCTTGTCATAGGGTAACTATTGGAAAAGGTGAACAAGGCTCTATATCACATGCAATTTGCATATACAGTTAGGTTTAAGAGTTTGGGGACAAGAACATGCTTTTTTTTAAATTTTTTTCTCTGTATAGTAAAACAGTGGATTTTAAATCAAACTGTTAACAATGGGATTGAAGTGCAGACTTTAAGTTTCAATTCAAGAGTTTTGACAAAAGAACTGCATTAACTGTTTTTATACACATCCCCCAATTTTCAGAGGCACAAAACTATGGTTATATAATAAACATAATTTTAAATATAAGGATTGTTTTTAATATTTGGATTAAAATAATTACACCAGAAAATGGTTGGTTCAGGAAACATGGACAGAAGATTGATTAACCAAGTATGCTTACTCTGAGTGAGTTTATGTCAATTTTAAAGGAGCAAGAATTGCTCTCAAAGTTGCACTGATACTCCTGATCCTCCTGCCTGGCAAAACACCAAATTGTGGTGGAAAAAAATAAACAAGAATCTCAGATAAGAAAAGAATAATACTGCAGTTTATTTTAAAACCTGTGCACAGGGAGAACACAACACCCAGAGTGTCAACAAGGTGTTCTGACTGACAAAGATTTTCTGGCTGTCTTATAGGCGTCCTTAAGGTGGTTTATTACCTGGAGTGACAAACAGAAAACATATGAAGGGTAACATAAACCCAGACCTATCTGGTGGATTAGCCTAAATGTCCCCTTTCTTGGGAGCATCTTCTCTTAAATTAGCAAACCTGGCCAAAGTGGAGCATTAGAATGTTGTCTTCTGTGTCAAAATAAGACCATGCACCACACAACCAGAAGAAAGGGCATTCAAAGTTCAATACAATCACTCAAAAACAAGAATCTTATTACTGAAGATATAATTCTTATAGTAAAATAATAATATAAAAATTTCCACTGCACCATCTTCAACATCCTTTATATCCATTATCCCTTCTCTGAACATGTCCATACCATCTCAGCTTTGTCTCTCTGACTTTATCTCCAAACTTCTAAACCTGTGCTGTCCCTATGATGTATTAATTTCTAATGCTGTCCATCCTGGTCACTCCCAGCAAAAATTTCAACATCTTCAATTTTGACACTTCCAACTCTGCCTCCTGTCTTTTTTGTCAGTGCCACCATCTACCACCGTACATCATGGAAGACCTCACTGCCGTCTTATACAGTGAATCTTCCCTTTCACTCTTGCTGCTATCGTTCTGTCACAAAGATATCTCCTCAAATTTACATTTTTGTTGAAACCAATATGAATACAGTTGAAAATGTTTATAAATACAGAATTTAAATTAAAACAATTATTCAGATTTTTAATTAAAAAAACGCCAAACTTCTCCTGACCTGGCTTTTCTACTGTCCTCTGTAAGACGTGTGAAGATGTTATTCTGACTGCCAGGATTCTGACAGGATTCTTTTCAACCATTTTCTGAAATTTTACTAACGGTGAACGTAATGAGAAGGTTAACTGAACAAAGAAAATAATCCTTGGTGTTAGTTCAGGCTGTTTATTTTCACTTTTCCCGTTGCTGTGAAGTTTTTAAGGTTCCACTGACTATCTTGCTGTGATAATAAAACCACTCTTCATCTTTTAATTTAAGATAACCTCTCATCGTGTCATGCACTTTTACACATATTCCTGTGATAGTAATTGTGACCTTTACCCTATTAAAGGGGCTGTTTGTTCTTTCTCCAGGTCTTGCATGTGTCTTGAAAACACGACGAATTGTGTTGTGTAACTTCAAACTGATGTCCTCTCCTTGACCAGTCTGCTGGCTCCAGCAGACGGAAAGTGCCAGACAATAGCTATTTGTGAGGGTCAAAGAAAGTTTCTTTGTCCCAGAAAATAAAGAAAACAATTGACACTCTCTGTAGTTTAAAGGCTCTACCATCTGTATGAGCTCTGACCAGGTCTCTCTCTGTGTTTTCAATGCAAAAGTCAAGATCCCAAAGCTCCAAAACCCTTGAGCCACATAAACAATTATTAATCTCACAGCTGTTTTTGAACTTGGGCTCACTTTATTAAAAGCTAATAATAATGGTAATAATGTTTCACATTTTCTTACTGTGAGCTGTTATTCACTGAAGTGTAAAAAAACAAAAAAACAGTCTGAGGCGTGCCATTAATGGAGGACTTAATATATGGAGCAGCAGGAGTCATGGTGTAAATATACCCTTGGAAATAATCCATAAAGCTTTAGCTCCAGGTTTGATATGGCTGATTAGGGGTGTTAGATGAGGATCAGAGATGACCTTGGTGAACAAATCATCAGTATTAACTACAGGTCTGTGGGATAAATAATGGGCCATCTTCACTTTCACTCAGGCACTCGCAGAATTACAATGCACGCGCTCTACATAGCATCAGGGTGCATGAGAAAAGTGCTCAGTTTAAAGATATATTTAGACTTAATGTGAAGAACTTTAATAGCTCATTTTATGCAAGCAAATGTGCTTGTGACAGCCTTTTTTCATTTGCTACAAGCTAATAGGTACTGACTGAGTGCAGGCATTAACTGTAGATCACAAATAATATGTACTACATGTGCTCATTTCTGTGTACCTATAAGCGTGATAGCTCAACTTCATAGGTTGTCTATGAAAGCTCAATATAGCCCCAAGGACTTTAAGGTGAAGCCAGTGTTGTCAGTCTGACTGTATAAAATTCGATGAGAAAACAGTGTGACTGCTCACTGGACGTATGACCAAATTAATCACTACATTACTGTCAAGTCATGTTTCATACTGCATATTGTTCAACTTGTACATTGTGATCCCATTTGGAGTAAAACATACAATAAAGCAGGCAGTTTCGTAATAAGATTCACTCCTGCTAGTTTTCTGTATAGTTGTACTATGAGACACGCTTTCCCAGCATGGTACATTTTGGGTTCCCCCATTTTTTACCAGCTAAAGCTAGAATCATGCTTACCATCATACATCCATTTTCTGTCACTTATCTGGGTCATGGGGACAGCAGTCTAAGCAGAGATGCCCACTCCTTGCTCTGCTTGACCACCTCCTCCAGCACTTTCGAAGAGATCCTCAGGCATTCTCAAGCCAGTCGAGATATGTAATGTCTATTGTGTGTCCTGGGTCAATTGTTGCTTATTTCATTGTGGAGGAGTAGCTGTACCCTAGCTCTATCACTACCTGGTGCTAGTGACCAAACGTGATGCTGGGAACGCAGACTGATTGACAGCTTCGCTTTCTTATTTAGCTATCTTCACCACTCCATATGGGTACAGCATCAGCTTTGCTGCAGACGTTGCACCAATCCATCTGTCGATTTCCTGCCTCCTCGTTGCCTAACTCATGAGCAAGACCTTGAGATGCTTGAACTTCAGCACAACTCATTCGCAACCTGGAGTGGGCAGTCCATTCTTTTCTGGCTGAGATCTATGGCCTCAAACTTGGAGGTGCTAATTCTCATCCCAACCCCTTCACACTCAGCTGTAAAACCCCCCTGTCATCCCATGGAGTCAACAAAACCACATCATTTATAAAAAGCAGAGACTGCTTAATTTGACACCTTCCTCCCCTTGACTGTGCCAAGAAATTCTATTCATAAAAATTATTAACACAATCGGTGACAAAGGGCTGCCTTAGCAGAGTCCAACACCCCCAGGAAACAGGTCTGAATTCACTCCCAAGTACCAGAACTACTAATTATGAATGCATCAATTACTAACCAAGCTAGCCAGCTTTGTTTTTTTAGCTTTAGCTGAAAAGGTCTGTGCTCTCAACATCATGTCTGGATTCAAAAGCACAAGATGGCAACAATCAAAGATGCTAGCTTGAGGCTTGAAAACACAACAGTAATTGTTGCTATCATAGCAATTATGTCCATCCTTTACACATAGTATGCGCTTGGGCTGTTTTCAGAACTTGCGCAAGTCTCCCATTTTTAATGCTACTATCCATCAGACTGCTTTCCCTCCTGGAGCCATATAGCTCTTTATTCCATCTGTTCACAATTTTTAATCTTTTCCCCTCTGCGTGCAGTCACGTCATTCCATGGACACTTGAGGGCACTACAACAAGGCTAACAGTTACCTACCTATAAATCCAGCAAGCATGGAGTGACATTGGTAACGTAATATTTCACAACAGAAAAATGTCTAAAAACTACCAGTTTTTCTTAAGTTGTGTACTTGCATTATCCCCTCTGTTCCCAAAAATGTCAGATACATAGAAAAATATGTCTTTTTATCAACATTGATCACCTGTAATATGGCCTCACTTCTCCTTTACCCCTCTAGTTACAACGTCAAAGAATAGTAATTATGGCAGTAATTGTTACAGTAAAACTGTCATGACCTCAGTCTCCTGGTTGGTCTGCCATTGTGTTTTGTCGCTGTTTTGCCTGCTGTGTTCTCTCCACCCTCTCCTCTGCCTATCGCTCTCCAAGAGGTGTGGTGACCCTTGACCTATTTCCACCTGGCACACCTGTGCTTTCTGGCCGTCACACCTCATCAGCAGGCTGCCTGGAGAGCAGTCTTAAGCCTGCAGCGAGCATTGCTCGTCACCAGTTCGTCCCCAGTTTCGACCGAGAGTATCCTGCACTGCTGATCACCTTTCCGGAGGCCTTCAGCCTCATCGAATCCTGAACTCTGCTCGAGCTCTGGCCGAGCTTTCGCCTTGCCTTCTTGTTACCACCTTTGCTGAAGCTAATAAAAGCTAGTGAACTTTTACCATGCGTCCCGCATTTGAGTTCTGCTCACCAACCCGACATGACAGAACGAACTGGCCAAAACCTGAACTCAGTGGATGCCGATCCCCTCCAGCGGGCTGTCTCGTCTTTGGAATCCCGGCTTGAGGATCACGTTCAGGTGATGTCCAACTTAACCTCCCAGCACAAATGCATCCTGCAGAACATGTCTGAACTGGGGAGGATGGTACTCACCTGCGACGCCCGCCTCCGCTCTCTCGCACCTCAGCCCGACGTGCATCCCAGCGTTCCACCTGCTAGTCTGCCACCTGGTCCTCCTGAACGAGCACTGCCTGCCCCCGAGCACTTCTCCGATGAGTCACCCAAAGCTTTGGGCTTCCTCATTCAGTGCAAGCTGGTTTTTAACCAGCTGCACAGAACTTATGCTTCTGACAGCGCGAAAATCACATTTATGATGAATTTGCTTAGAGGAAGAGCCCTTCAGTGGGGGCAGGCTGTGATTTCCACACATGATGACATCTCGTATGCTGAGTTTGTGGCAAAATTTAAATCTGTGTTCATTCAAGGAAGGAGCGCAGACGCCTCCGCCCATCGGCTTCTCAATCTCCGACAGGGACGGCGGAGAGTGGTGGACTATGCCATTGATTTTTGGATTCTTGCAGAAGAGACCGGCTGGGACGTGAGCACGCTCAGAGGAGCCTTTCTGCATGGACTTGGAGACACCCTTAAACAAGAACTTGCAGTAAGACAGCTACCCCCCTCACTAACTGATCTCATCTCTCTTTG
>VUQH01006291.1:0-10702 GCA_015106775.1 Etroplus canarensis | reverse complement strand
CTCAATACTGAGCACAGGGTCTGAATACTTATGACCATGTGATATTTCAGTTTTTCTTTTTTAATAAATTTGCAAAAATTTCTACATTTCTGTTTTTTCTGTCAAGATGGGGTGTTGAGTGTACATTAATGAGAAATAAAATGAACTTTTTTGATTTTGGCAAATGGCTGCAATGACACAAAGAGTGAAAAATTTAAAGGGGTCTGAATACCTTCCTTACCCACTGTAAATTTAGTAGTAGTGCTCAGGAGCAGGCGTTACAAAAAAACCCCTTCCTTTATTAGCCATTATGATATTTCTGTTTTTACTCTGGGTTTTTCCTAGCAAATTAAATAAATATGTACAAACATTACCTTTTCATAACAAAAGAGCAATACTAACCTCAAAAAATGTATTAATGGGAATTGTGATGTTATACTGAACTAATCTTGATTTCTCTCTCTCTCTCTCTCTCTCCCTCTCATTCACAGACACACACACACTCACATACACACAGAGTGCTGTCTACAGGTAGCTGAATACTTAATGCTTTCCCGAATGCTCTATTAGTGTTTTAATTGAGTTGTTACTGTTATACAGGTATGTGATCTTTTCTAATGATTTACCTCACTGACAAAGTTATATTATACAACTGGAAGTATCTAACCTGCTCTGTTTACTGAAGTATATAATCTTTTAAGCATCAGATAAGTAGAAACAAAGTATCTTTTTTCTCTGCTGCTCATGTATGATTTGTTAGCTGTTAATTTCTTTGGCTCACAGTAACAAAAATCCACTCTCTTAAATTATTTCTGTATTCTTAGGGTCTTTTGTCTTGTACCACAGTACAAATGTATTAAAACAACTCTCATCAGCATGACAGAAATACCAAAATACTTGTTGCCCTCATAGTGCTGTGCCATGCAATCGTTGACAGATCAGTGTATCTGTGTCTGAGTGTCAGTGGGTAATGAACTGTTAGCAAATAAGTTCAAATTGCCTAAATTTTACTGGGCTGTCATGGAATAAAAGTGTCTTAATTCTATTACACCTGCACACAAATCCACACAAGACATTCATAGCTGACAGTTATTCATCCTTAAATATGTTTGCTGGGTCTTCTCTGGATGACTCCAGAGAATTTCTGGCCCAATTTTTAGAATCTTCTACTGAATAAGATAACGTTTGAACTAGCCACTAGACTAGCCCAGATATCCCCATACTGCCTTGGAACTTCTTCTTAGCCACCCAACTCCCGAAGTTAAGCTGCATGCTCATTCTGTTGTAATAAGAGCAAACATGGAGAGATAAAAATGATACATGAATCTCACCAGTTGTTGAAGCCAGTAGTGACCCTATCTGGATGAAAGAGTAGAGTGCTAAGTTATCAGCTAACCCTAGCTAGTTTGGACATATCAGCTAATGAGTGCTAAGTAACAGACTAACAAAATAAAAGAATTTCACTGACCAAAACTAAAGCTCACACTTCTTGGATAGCCTGTGCAAAACATGAATCTGTAATATTAGTCACATAATCAGTTAAAATGCTTCAGAAAGCACCAACAGTACACACAGAGTGGAGAGGTCCAGTTCACTGACTCTAATTAGCAGAGTTGTGAGGTGTGACATTAATATTCCTCACCTGCCTATGTCGGCGAACATATCAATCAAAACATCCACATCCCTAACTCTGGTATCCAGGTGAAAGAGTTGTAAAATAATTCACCCTCCACAGATTTGTTAGGATGGGGAAAACTATCCATCGAAGCCAAAACCATTTTACAGGCTGTAAATATATTTTTTAATGTTGTAAATTTTGCCATTTTAACACAGGAGTCGATGGCGATTAATTCACATTTGGAACCAGCCTCAAGTGGCACCTTGAGGCACTGCAGTTTTTAACCACTTGGCTATATTTTTCAGTAGACAGTGAGTATTTACTTGCTGAACTCTGCCTGTAGGAAACTGGAGCCAGATGAGACAAATGAATAATTTTATTATTATATTAACTGAATTATTAACTAAATTAATCCATAGATCACAGGCTGCTTCAAGAGTTAATGATCTATTTGAGTTGTATTTTTTAAATGCTAATTTCAACAAAACATTGTATTCATGGCAATAATTTTAGATAAAGCGAAGGGGAAGTTACATTATTTACATTTAGTGTCTTCTAATCTTTCTTTTGATATACTTCTCATTGTGATTCTCTGTGGTACTATGAAGGATCTCAAAACTACACTGCCTATTATTCTATAATTGTAATGGGAGAAATAAAAACAGGAGGACAGGAGATACAGTCACAAGAGAGGCAAGTGTAAGACTGAGGAAGGAAATAATAATGAGAAAAGGACAGCGTGAGAAGGGAGAGAGATCAAAAAGTGTAAGAGGTTATAAAAAGTGAAGGAACACACCTCTGTGGGAAAAGATCTGCCTTAAAATCCAATGTAGAAGTGAGAAAGAAATTAACATAAAAGTTGGAGAAAGGAAGCAGAAGGGCATAAGGGTGGAAATAAGATCCTTGAAAATCTGACAGTGAGAGAGAGACAAAAATGTGGTGGTGACAGATTTCTGAGCGTCTGGGAGAGAATCTTCAGCAGGTGTGAATCTAGTCTCAGCCTGCAGATCAGAGGTAGACGTCAAAACCTAAGACACACATCTACTTGTGCATAATACAGACAAGAATTACTTTTTTCCTGGCAAGCTGACTTGATTTTCCCTTCTTCTGTCTTCTAACTATCTCTGTCTCTCTGGTGAACACACTCACACACAGTAAGCCATCAGAAAAAAACTTCAGATTTCTGATTCCATATACCCACATTACATTCCTTTCCTCTGTATTACTTTTATGTGTAGTTTTTCCCTAATGACAAGTCTCACACATTGAAAGTTATGTGCAGCAGTTCAAACACTAAATTGTACTGGTTACATTATTTTAATATAGGTAGAGTACATTTTCTTAAGCTTATCCAATTCAGGGTCAGGTAGGGGCCTACCCCAGCTGTACACCCTCCTAACCTGTCGCAGGGCTTACACAGATAGACTGTCATTCACACCTAGAGCCAATTTAGAATCAACAAGCATGTCTTTGGACTGTGGAAGGAGGCCAGGGTACCTGGAGAGAACATACAAAATCCACACAGAAAAGCCCCAGCTGACCAGCGGATTTGAACCCAGGACCACCTCACCACTGCACTGCCATGTATGAAATGCAGAAGAAAATTTTAAAAATCAAAAAATAAGCTCAGCTTGAAGATAGCTTGGGTTTTGTTTATTAATGACTGACAAATTAAAGTGAGTTGGGCTTTTGTTGTCATTTGTGATTTGGTATTATTTGTCATTTTTCTCTATGGTTTTCTCTCTGCTGTTATTTTTGAGCGGTGTCACAGAACAGTCATATTCAAAAGAAGCTGTGTCTTTTCAGATCAAAAGAACAATACCTTGATCTTTTCGGTGAATTTATACATCTGAAACACACATAGTGTGTTGATATATCTGCAGTGTTTTTTCAACCACAGAAGTCAAGATCACAATCATGACCACAAAGTAATTTATTTGAAAACTATTTTGATCTTTTCTTGGGTCACCAAAGCACTAATCAAAATTGCAAAATTTATGGTGACCAAAATAATAATAATAAAATTAAAAAGAGTAGCTATGAAAAGCAAGGTGAAAAGAACAGAATAAGAACATGATAAGAAAAGATAATCCAACTTGTTTAAGGGGAATCCTGTTCACACTCTGGTGTGCCTAAATCAGTGTTGAGGTTCTTTATTAAAATTCCTCATCCTTATTGTCTCAGCATTTTTTCTTATTGTTTTTCAATGGACTGTTTCAGATTATACGTTTCAGCTTCTTTTGTCAATCCACGCCAGTGAAGGGAGCAGCTGGATATTTGTACAAAGCTGTGACTAATAATCAATTCTATATTCTTGAGCCTACATTAATTGTCACCATAAATTAGATTTAAAACTTTTATTCATAACATTATCCCAAAGGTCTGCATTTTTTATGTTTAATCAAAAGACTAAAATGACAAAAAGTCTATAAGGAAAGATTTAATTGTAATAAACCGTTCCCCAACGGAAATTAAATTCTTTTATCAGTGACAGGATGATGAAAAGCACTACGAAAATGTCACTGTGAATGTGTTTGTTTATCCCAGTGGCAGCTCTGTAAAAATAAATAAATAAATAAATAAATATTTGACTCGATTCTGCTTACACATTTGGAAACACACACACACGTCTTTCTGTGCTGTGTGTTCTCTAAGGAGGAGTAGACAGCTGCATCTCTAAAACCGAACTGTAATTAGCACCTTTAAACCCCAACATGCCAGACTCATAAATAAAAGAAGGCCAGGGCACATTAAAAGTGGATTAGTCCCAAAGATGTAAATATCCTAGCCTCATTTTTATCATAGTACACAGAATCCATAGGGTGGCCCTCCAGTAGGTAACCAGGAGGACTGAAATGTATGTTGATGTTTTAGACGAGAGGGCTGGGTGATGCAATGAGAAAAAATAGGAGATAGGAGGAGTGCAACACAGGGTATTGGAAACAGAAGTGTCAGTCATACATAATTCCTTGGACTCAAGTCCCATGGATTTTCTTAACTCTTAATATTCTAAACGCCACCCATTCTCATGCTAGCTTTCAGGCATCAGCACTCATGCAATTAATTGAACTCTTAGCACTTGGAATCATTGCTGAGAACAATAAGGTTGGGAATTATAATAGGATAATGTATTATTTTCTCATTTCAGTTGCATAGCTGTGTAAATACAGTTATTCAGCACATCATATATATGGAAGTTAACTGTTTACTCTTTTATAACAAGATCTCAAGGTACAGTATACAAGAGCAGGGAGTTGGTTATAGTGACATAGAATTGACCAATAAGTGATTAAGCATTCTGAACACTAATGCAGTAAAATATAAATTAAAAACACTCCATTACAACTGGAGGCCTCGCATAAAATACTGTAGTGTATTAAAAGTACTAGCACAGAGCCACAGGAAGTGTAAGCCAGGTTATTTTATTATAGCAACAATTTTCATGCAGACAATCACAAAGCTATTGTTTTTAAGAGGACAGCGATAAAGATAAACTCACTGCATTTGTGTGCATGTGCATGCGCGTGCATGCTTGTGTGTGTGCATGTGCCTGTTTAAAATATAGACCAGGCAGATTGTAGGTTGCAGCTTTCTCAAAAACCACTCATCCAAACTGCACAAGAGAGTGACTGAAGTCATTTGTCACAGAAAACCAAAGACTCACAAAAAAAATTATCTAGCAACATAAACAAAACAAAGTGGTTGTGGACTTGCCTAGCCAGCTTTGTGACAGTTTTAGACCATCATAGTGATAAATTTCTGTGAATGTTCCAACTTTTTGGCTGTCCCTCTTTTTTCGCACCTTTTCAAGCTCTTATTTTAAAATTAAGACTTGGTTTTAGGCTTAAAGTCCAGATTAGGTTAGAATGGTTAGTGTTTGTTACCTATTAGTGATGGTTAAGTGTAGTGGTAAGAGGCTTGGGTATTCATTTATGGCAGTGAATAAAAGCCAGTTATCCAAATGGCATTGTGGTTTGTACTGCACTTACACATGCCCCAGCAAATCATGCAACCAGAATTCCCTCTTTATGTGGGACTTCACAGCATTTTCATTCCATGTCCCCTTGTTCCACATATTGAGATGATGTCCCACATCCCACACTGTAGGACATGCACTTTTCTAAAGTCTGGGTTTTACCCAATGCATGTGAAGAAAGCAGAGAAAGCATTTTATTACAGTTAAGTCAGGAGTTACCCATCTTTTGCTGCCAAACCTATGCTCTTCAAGTAAAGTTGCAGGTTACCAAAAAGTGAAACTAATGAAAAAATAATGGAAAACTACCACAAAGACAATGAAACCTAAGTTTATACTGACAGAGTTTGGGATTTTTTGCTAGAGTTATGTTTTAGTTTTGCACAAAGGAAAATGGTGTGAAGTGACAAAGTATATGTGTGTGTCATAACTGGCTAAAATTTGCTAAAATTGTCATGTATGGCTCAAAAGAGATGTACCAATCAATGGATGCATCCTTATTGTAATCCAAATTGATTACCAGACAGAACTGAAGGTGATAGCACTTAAAATTCACTAAAAGTATAAAAAGAGTATAAAATGACTATTGCATGCAACCATGACAACAAACTTCAACTTTCTTTCCTCCTTTTTGTAATTACTTAATGAGTGAGTTTAAAAAGTTTTGTTCAAGTAAAATATATGTTTCCTTTGGTGGCTAAATGCCAAACTTGTGACCTATGCACTTTATTCTGTTTTTGAATTTTAAGTTAAATATTGAAATCTTAGTCTACCTCCCAGCATTGCTAATATGTCCCACACAAACAAGGTCTTTGCTCCACATTTACATTGTTGGGATCTGGTCGCCCTAACAGGAAAAGATCCAGCCAAGTTTAAAGAGGATCAGTAGAAAGCTGGCAAAGAATAGAAAGACATACAGATGCCCAGATGGACAGATATTTCTCAAATTATTACCAAGGTCTAATAAATGGCCAGCTTTTCTGTATACTTGCATGTAAAAGTAGTTGAAATGCAGAACAGACCCTTTTAAGGTGAAGTAGTATTTTCCTTGAGTGAAAAGACAAGGGAACAACCAAAGGTTTTTAGTACAGTGTAATATTCTATTACTAGATTATAATTCTTGATTCATTCACACTTTCATTGGCGCGGCTGCAACTCAGGAGGTAGAGTAGGTCGTCTTCTATCCAGAAGGTTGGTGGTTTAACCCCAAGCTCCTCCAGTCTAAGCTGAAGTGTCCTTGGGCAAGACACTGAACCCCAAATTGCTCCTGATGTATACATTGTAGCATGAATTTGTGTGTGATAGTTAAATGAGCTTAAAAGCATAGAATAAAGTGCAGAATGAATGGGTGAAAGAAGATTTTAGTAAAGTAGGATTTATCATGATGATGATGAATGAAGGATTTTATTGCTTTGGTTGTTTATGTGTTCTGTTAAAGTAGAAAAGCATTACAAGTACCAGTCCATTTACCTTTCATACTGCATGCAAGCATAATTTTAATACGGCTACATCCATATTGCTGGATGGAGGATTTAATTATGCATATACACTCACTGGACACTTCCTTAGGTATACCTGTTCAACTGCTTGTTAACACAAATATCTAATCAGTCAATCATGAGGTGATTTAAGTGACTGTTTGTTGGTGCCAGATGAGCTATTTCAGTAACTGCAAGTCTACTGGGATTTTCCCACACAATCATCTCTGGGGTTTACATAGAATGGTCCTAAAAAGAGAACATATCCAGTATGCGGTTGTTCAATAGGCAAAATTCCCTTGTTGATGCCAGAGGTTGGAGGAGAATGGCCAGACTGCTTCAGGTTGGTAGGAAGGCAACAGTAACTCAAATAACAACTGGTTACAATCAAGGTATGCAGGAGAGCATCTCTGAATGCACAACACATCAAACCTTGAAGCAGATGTGCTACAGCACCAAGTTCCACTCATTGTCAGCTAAGAACTGGAAACTGAGGCTACAGTTCTCAAGAGCCCACCAAAATTACACAATAGAAGATTGGAAGAATGTTGCTGTAACATTTAGATCATAGGGTCAGAATTTGGTTTAAACATAAAAGCATGGCTCCATCCTGTGTTGTATCAATGGTTCAGATTGCTGGTGGTGGAGTAAAGTGTGATACTGTATTTTCTCTAAATGCCACATCCTACCGAGATTTTGTTGCTGACCATGTCCATCCCTTTATGAGAATCATGAACCCATTTTCTGATGGCTGTTTCCAGCAGGATAATGCACCATGTCACAAATCTCAAACTGGTTTCTTGAACGTGAAAATGAATTCACTGTACTCAAATGGCCTCCACAATCACCATATCTCAATTCAGTAGTGCACCTTGGGGATGTGGTTGAACAGGAGATTTGCATCATGATGTGCAACTGACACATCTGCACCAACTGTGTGATGCTGTCAATATGGGCCAAAATCGCAGAGGAATGTTTCCAGTACCTTATTGACGTGCCATAAAGAATTAAGGCAGTTCTGAATGCAAAAAGGGGTCCAACCTGGTACTAGCAAAGTGTATCAAATGAAGTGATTGGTGAGCGTATATAATGAAACTTTAATTGAAATATACAAATGTCCACAACTGGTTTAGACATGATCAAATTATCATAGTGTATTCAGTTATAGTGTTTTCTCACCATATACTTGGAAGCTGATGTTAAACTGATTTAGCAGCACAACTGCAATCACCACCTGCACTGCTACATGGCACTTGAGGTTCTCAGTGTGCTATACTAAGTCCTTGTGGTGCCGCATGAATGAATTGCTAAAAAAATGTCTGATACAGCTGGCATTGCATATAATTTGAATTTATACTAAAAATTCATTATTTGTGTGGATTGCCCACCTTTTTTTTACATTTTAATAAAAGGATGCAAACACAGAGGAAGTACAGTAATGCTCAGTTGGATAAGACAGATGGTTAGAGATGAATGAACATGTATAAATACCCAATTCTTGACAAGGTTAAGATCAGTGTTATATTCAGAACTACCAAAGTCTGTTCAGTTTTCTCTCTTGGTGATTGTGGTTAGTATCACTACTTCTCTGGCTTTCCTTCTCTGTTGTCTTACTCATTAATAAGTCAAAAACCCAGCTTGCATTGAAGTGCAAACTTATTGCACATTTGATGGGATACCTTATAAGCAGCACTTTACACAGTCAATCCAAGACACCTTTAGGCTTGTTAATATGAGCCTCATACAGCAGTGACTTCTTAGTTTCAATGCTTTGCATCATCTAGCCATCAGTCTAAAGTCTGTTCAGTTTGATTTTGTGTGTTTCCACTTCTGAAATTTCCCCAGCCTCAGCGTGTGTGCACCTGTGAGGGTGTTTGAATATCCTTCCCCTTTCTCTGCTAATTAAAAGCTTGAAACACTCCTATGGATTGATAACATAAAAGCATACCTTCATATCTTTGCACTATATGTTTTATGTTACGATTTTTTTTTCAGTGAAGTTTTCTGATTTATTTTTAAGTTATAAAATCATAAAATAGTCTTTTATACAAGATTTCTTAAAATATTGCAAGAAATTTGCAAGAACGAGCTCAACAGAACACCTGATAGATTAAAACAAAATCAAATAAAAGTACATGTAAGTAAATCTATATATCTAAAAAAACAGATTAAAATATCTTATACAAAGGAAAACCATAGCGTATGAGAAAATAGTCTATATAAATGACCTGGGGCTATCCTCATTTTTCTCAGACACTTTATTATTCAGGTGACTGCTCAGAGTAAAGCCTCAGTTAAATGACATGGGCCTACTCATGGTGCTGCCTCCCAGACCTCTAAATTATAATTCATAATTCTTTATCAAATCAAATTCTGAAAAGAAATGACAGTTCCATTGTGGATGTCAGGCTACTACATTTGCAAGATAGCAGATTTGTTATAGGAATGTGAGATTTCAATGGTCCTCAAAGGTTTCTTTTTTACTTTCTACATTGCATGGGGATGTCAGAGGCCCAGGGTCATTTATAACACAATACCTCACAATTTGGAATGGCAGAAACCTTAGTCATGTATTATTGCAGTAAACTTAACACTGAGAAGACTTTTTCATTAGAGTTGCTGCATGAAAAACTTGTGTTCTTCACAGTGAGTTGTTTTGGAGAGTGGGTCCTGGAGTACTAAGGCAAACAAAAGAGAGTATCAAGCCTTTTGATGAGTGGGTATGTCATTGCTGTCACCGCCAGTACAGAGAGACTGAGATCAAGAATGACAGCCAAAGGCTTGAGCTACACACAGCATAACAGGCTTTCTGTGTGTGTGTGTGTGTGTATGCGTGTATGTGTCTGTCTTTATTGGTTATTTGTGTGAGGTTTTGGGTGGAGGCGAGAGCATGGTCGCACCTTACCATCACCTGTCACCGACAGCAGATGTTCACACATTATTTACCCACCAGCTACATTTTGTGTTTGTGTGCTTATTTTACTTTCTTTGTGAGAACTGAATTTCAGACATTTTGGAAAAGTGAAGTCATTTTAGCTAGACACTCTGTCAGAAGATGACATGGTGGCACAGGGGGTTAGCACTGTTGTCTCATAACAAGTGGGTCCAGGTTCAAATCCAACAGCTGGCTAGCCTAGGCCTTTCTGTATGGAGCTTGCATGTTCTCTCCTTGTGTTCAGACTTCCTCCTACAGTCCAAAGACTTGTGAAGGGTTAGGATAATTGGCACTTCTAAATTAACCATAGGTGTGAATGATTGTTTTTCTCTCTGTGTTGGCTCTGCGACAGACTGGCAACCTGCCTTTCACCCTATGACAGCTGAGATAGGCTCCTGCAACCCTGAACTGGATAAGCGGAAGAAGATGAATGAACTGCATCAATGGACTTTATTTTAATTTCAGAATTAACTTTTGATTAAGAGTACAAGTATTAGGATTAATGTTGAGGACGGTCATTTTTTTGTGATTATTACAGAGAAGGATCATGAATGTATGAAGGAGGACATGAAAAGGGTTGGTGTGAGAGAAGAGGATGCAAGGCATAGGGTGAGATGGGGCAGATGATCTGCTGTGGCAACCCCTATTCTGCTTCTTCTTTCGGCTGCTCCCTTTAGGGGTCACCACAGCGAATCATCTGCCTGCATCTCACCCTATCC
>VUQH01006281.1:45324-61229 GCA_015106775.1 Etroplus canarensis | reverse complement strand
TTTTGGAGCATCTTTTAGGTCAACATCTTTCGGGGGCTGTATCTCGGTATGATGCTCCAGTGAGCTGATTCTTTGTGCATGAAATGACTTGACATCCTCCCGACCACCGAGTGCGACTGAGTGCGCGTGTGCCTGAGCGTGAGAGAGAGAGAGAGAATAAGGAACTTTGTAACCAGGCATAGCTGTGTGTCTCCCGGCACAGCGTGGTAAAAGAGAAGCATTTGACAGTTATGGTTGATCAGCGTTTCTTTCATCCTGCATTAGTGACGACGAACGTACTCGCGTACAATAGCGCCTGTTCCCTATTACGTTTAGACGGATTAAAAATAAAAGACGCGCTGAAATACCCACCGAGCCTGTATCTTCATCAATGTGCGCAAGGTATGTATTTCTACCAAGAGTTACACAGAATAATGTAGGCTGTCTTTTCTCGTACAAGGCGCAGTTATACAGAATTTCCGCGAATCTCCTGTAATTTGCAAAGCTTTCTATTTGAACCAGCAGGCTGTTTAGTAGCGTTTCAGGTCTTAACAAGCAAGTATGATATGCCTTTCCCTCGCAGTGGATTTAGACTATTGTTTGTGCTTATGTCTTGCTTTGACCTTGCTTTTTGTTATCTGCCATAGCTTGAAGGAGTTCCTTTCTATGCAGTTTTTTTTTTCTTTTCTTTTTTTTTAGCCATTTTATATCAGCAGCCTCAAAGACAGAAGTTACCTCTGGGTAACAGCAATCAAAGCTTTGACTCATGCCAACTAGAGCTCCTTGTTAAGAAGTTGCTTTCATCGCAGGCTGCCTGTTTTACATCATCATGTCTTTTATTTCTAGATGACATTGAGGATACCTTAGCAGGAGTGTGAGCTTGGCCATCATTTGCTGGAAAATGCATCTTTGGATTCCATATGTTTTGCTAAGTGCAACATCAGTATGCACTGTTGAGATGTTTGGCCATTATGGAGAAATATGTCAAGGACTGTGTGCCTGTGAGGAGAGAGAAGGGGTACTTACTGTGAGCTGTGAAAACAGAGGAATTGAAAGTCTCTCAGACATAAGCCCAGTGCATTTCTCTCAGTATCATCTGCTGCTTACTGGAAATCTTTTGAAAAAGCTATCTACCAATGATTTTGCTGAGTACAAAGGACTTACAATATTACATCTGGGAAATAATGAAATATCTGATGTTGAAGCAGGAGCTTTTAATGGACTACAGGAATTAAAACGATTGCATCTCAACAATAACAAAATTGATGCCTTGAAGGAAGAGTTTTTCTTTGGCCTTGAAAGTCTGGAATATCTACAAATTGATTATAATTATATCACTCATGTGGTGCCAAATGCCTTCAGCAGACTTCAACATTTGGAGGTCTTGATCCTAAATGACAATTTAATATCGACTCTACCTGTAAACATTTTCCAGTACGTACCATTGACTCATTTAGACTTGAGGGGGAATCAGCTCAAAGTACTTCCCTACACAGGTCTGCTGGAGCACATGAACAATGTTGTGGAGTTGCAGCTGGAGGAGAATCCGTGGAACTGTTCCTGTGAGCTGATTGCTCTGAAAACCTGGCTTGAGAGCATATCATACACAGCTTTAGTTGGTGATGTTGTTTGTGAGTTCCCTTTTCGGCTTCATGGGAGGGATCTTGATGAGGTTTCAAAACAGGAGCTGTGCCCGAGGAGAGCCATTGCTGAATATGAGATGCCACCCCTGCCACATTTGAGCACCGATGCATACTATAGAACCACACCAGCTCTTACAGCTTCCTTCACATCATCTGGGTTTGCACGGTCCTCATCAAGACCCACTAAAGGACCTCGCCACTCAGCCAAATTAAAATCAAGACCCACAGCTCGCATTTTATCAAATAAACCACAAAATTATGGCCAAATTATTTCATATCAGACCAAATCCCCTGTGCCTTTAGATTGCCCAACAGCCTGCACCTGCAATCTTCAAATTTCAGACCTTGGCCTGAATGTGAACTGCCAGGAGCGAAAGATTGAACAGATCTCTGACTTAAATCCTAAACCCTATAATCCCAAAAAGATGTATCTCACCGGGAATTACATCACTGTGGTGCGTGGATCAGATTTTATTGAGGCAACAGGATTAGACTTGCTTCATCTTGGTAACAATCGAATAGCCCATGTATATGAGAGAGCTTTTGCTGATCTGACAAATCTAAGAAGACTATACCTTAACGGAAATTTAATAGACCACCTTACGGCTGACATGTTTTATGGATTAGAGAACCTACAGTTCTTATATTTAGAGTATAATGTCATTAAAGAGGTTACTTCTGACACCTTTCAGCATGTACCCAAGCTTCAGCTTTTATTTCTGAATAATAACCTATTAAAAACTTTACCAGAGGAAACATTTACAGGTCTGACATTAGCCAGACTAAATCTTCGCAACAACCATCTTCGATATCTTCCGGTCAGGGGTGTACTAGATCAGCTTACAGCACTGGTACAAGTTGATTTGTTTGAGAATCCCTGGGATTGCTCTTGTAGCATACTGGAGTTGAAGATGTGGTTGGAGCAGCTCAGCACAGGCACAGTTGTAAACAATGTCATCTGTGGCTCTCCTAAGAAGCTAGCTGGAGAGGATATGCGATACATTAAGACAACTAATTTCTGCCCCAATAACTCTGAGATACTTGCCTCCATGATCCCACCCTCTGAAGAATCTTTTCCTGGAAGCACTATCACCATAGAAACATCCTTGGACTCTGACACTCAGTACAGCACCATCCCTTTATCTGTGATGATTCTTGCCCTTCTCCTCATGTTCATTATGTCTGTGTTTGTGGCTGCAGGGCTGTTTGTGGCAATGAAAAAGAGACGTCAAAAGAGTCAAAATGAGCAGAATAACTCAATGAACGCTTGCATAAGTTCTCTCAACATGGAATATGGTCTTTACAAAAAAGGATCCATTCCCAAAGTCAGAACATCTAGTGGGCATGTGTATGAGTATATTCCACCCCCTACAGAATCTACATGCAGGACCACTGCTCACACCCCAACGGATAATAAATCAGTGGATGGATTTAGAGACTTTGATGACTTGAGTGGCGCTTTTCTGGGTAACTCGGATGAAGAGGCAGCCAGTAATGTAATAAGCTCAGAATACTGTGCCACCACTCCAGAGCCTCTTAACAAGCCCTCCACCCCTCACCAAGATGATCCGTGCTACTACAGAGATGTCCTTGAGTCTGACAAGCATGCACGGTACAGTAATACATTGCCCTGCAGACATTCAGCACATTCATCAAATCAGTATACCTCAGACTTTGATGCAAGGCATCAGTACGTACCCCCAGAAAGAATACAACAGACAATACTCTATTGTACAGCACCAAGTACTGTTTATGTGGAGCCTAACAGGAGTGAGTACTGGGAACTGAAAGCAAAGCTTCATATTGATCCAGATTACCTGGAGGTTCTTGAAAAACGAACTACATTTACACAGTTTTAAGAGACTTGGCTCACAGATGTTCAGAATGGACAAATTTGTGTGTTACATCTATTTTAATCAGAAAACATAAAGTGTAAAAAATTAAAAGTCATAATTATTTTCTCAACTTTAGTATGGTGCATTAGGAGATACGGCATGTACTTCTCGGAGTCATGCCTAACAGAAGTGAGTAATAAAGGGGAACACAGTTCTATAATTAAATTATCACTTAACACATTATTCCTGTGTTGTTTAACAGTTTGGTTTAAGTTTGTAAATATAAACAAGAAAGCATAGATTTAGGGCTCTTATGACTCATCTCTATCCCGGAGCTGTATCATTGACAACAATGTGAGACTGAGCTTTAACTCTCAAATTAGCTGCATTTTATGAGTGCTAATGAAGCATGCAGACGACATGTTCTCATCCCAAAATAAATCAGGTTTTGTCACAGATACATGTATGGCTGCCAGTTCTGTCATTTCAAATTCATTCAAAAGGAAACACGTGCATGAGACTAAAACAAATTTATTCTGCAAGTAGATTTAGCATAGACATGAAGTTGACCTCTGTGTCTAGACAAAAGTCACTGAGCCTATACATCTGTAAGAAAAATTAAATCAGATTTATTTAGCTATGCAATTTTTGTCCTCCAGGATGCACAGCTCTGTGATGATAATATTTAATGCATTAGAACATGGAATAACGTCTGTTTCAAATCATACATTATGAGCCTTACGAATCTCTGCTCTCTTGTTTGGTGTTTTAAAAGAGAATAATAATAATAATCAATATCCCATAATTATATTGGACTGGCCCTGGTATAGTAAAATCAGTGTTCCCTCAAAGCCTACCAATCGCAAAACTAAGAGCACTTAGGGATTATGAAACATGTTGCCCTTCTGTGGAGTTAAATTTAATGCATTGGAAATGTACTCAAAAATGTTGTAACTAAAATATTATAACTGTATTCAGGTGTATTGTAATGGAAAGAAAATGAGCTTTAACTGATGTTGTATGTCATTTGTTACAAATGTGCACAAATAGTGTTTCAGGCATTTTACATAAACAGACGTTTACATAGAAGAATGTGTGTGTGTGTGTGTGTGTGTGTGTGTGTGTGTGTGGGGGGTGGGTGGGTGTGTGTGTGTGTGTGTGTGTTCACATTTTGACATCCAGAAGTTTACATCAAAATAAAATCCTGTGAAACATTGCACCTGTACAAACTTTACCCTAAATGTCAGAATAAACTACAACTTCTTCTGTGTTATAGTTACAACACATTTGAGTTAATTTACAATACAGTAAGATATATCTCTGAAGTCTTCTGTTTGAAATTTAGTTAAGAATTTTTTTATGTTTTGGCTTTAGGCCTAAACATTCTAAATATGTTATTTGAATAGCTGCACATTTTTATATACACAAATATGTATAGTGATTTGTTTTGTCAGTTATTTTTTCTTTTTCTTTAGTTTTTTGTTTTTACAAAAAATGCACTATGACTTTTACAGGTCAATAATGATGTCACTTTCTGAAGTGCACAATATAGTAACACGTGCATATAGCCATAAAAATAGGTTTGATAAATTCATACATAATACATCTCTTAACAAGTCTTGCACTATGCGTAGATATAGATTTTTCCTAGACAATCTGTACAAAATGCCCTCATCCCTTAAGTCACCAACCAGCTCCCATATATACAAAATGTAATAATACTATCACATCTCATAACTGCTCATTTGGAATTCAGCACACATTAATATTCACAGGTAATTTTGTACCACATTTTGGATAATTAATTAATTCTAAAATGTCATGTATTTTTAATTACATGTGAATTTAGAGGAATACTGGGTGCATTTGTTTAGCATTGATTGTCTCATTTGTTGGGTTCGGGGTCATAAGAAATCAGGCCTGGAAAATTAACAGTTTCTGTTTCTCTCTTTTTAGGGGGGGAATGATTGTCAGTGTAACAAATGTGTAAAGATCTGAAAGCGCTTTAGCTTTATTAGATTGCAAAGCACAACAAATGACTGAAGCAACTGAATGGAAGGAGTCATCTTTATGCATAAAAATTCTCCATGCTCTAAAGGAAGCTAAGCACATCATCTAGTCAAAATGCAGCCTAACCAATTTCTAGGTCAATAGTGTATGCCAAGAAATGCGACTTTTCCTGCAAGTTTAAAACATGCAGCAAATTCACATCATATGCAGTATTATGCACTGAACCTGTCATCTTAATTCAGCTAATTAGAGGACATGGTGTTTCTGGACCCTGTCTGCATGTCAACCAAGTGTTACACTGCAGCATTAGTCATGCTGTTTACCAAGGATACAGTCTTGGTTTGTTGCCTTTCATGTGTTTGGAGTCATTTTGTGATTCTTTTGTCACTTGACCTGTTTCCGCTCTTTGGAAATTCAGCAGAACAAATGAACTGAAATCTACACAGTGACGCATGTACCTACACAGCAGGTTTGTTTTTAAAGATTATGTTGCTGTGAAGTTAATATTAAAATTAATGTAAAACAGCAGACATGCACAGACAGATGCACAAAAAATGTTTGTGTTGTGAACAGTGACAGGCCTTTAGTTGATTGCTTCAGTTTTCAAATTTCTTTTTTAATTTTTTTTTTTTTTTTTAAATTGCAGAATCTTGCAATGGCATCCATGTAATTGAATGACAGTATTTACTGTATATAAATGAAATCCAAAAATATGTTAAAATGAAATGTGACTGTCCTGTGTATATGTGCAAATGTTCAATTTGCAAAGAAGAAAAGGTGGTCGACATATTATTCTTATACAATTTGTTTGTTTTTCATATGAAACAGTGATTTTCTGTGTAAACTTTTGATTTGTAAATAGAACACTTCATCAGCATTTTCATGCAAACTTGCACCATTTTTGAAAAGCAAAAACCTGGTCTCTTATTGCAAAAACACAGTACAACTAGGAATATGTGGGGTAAATATATCTACAATGTGCTGTTTCTTTAGACGTTAGCTAATGAATAAAAGATATGCATTCATTTGATATGCTGTTGTTTGTTTTCCCTTCACCCTGCAAACCATGTTCTTTGCAGTAAATGTCATAGTGTACACGGAGGAGAGAAAATGTTGCACCAAACCTATTGGCATGTTTCAGAACATTGCTGAAATTGCAATATCCAATTTTCAAATGTTCCGATTAAGAGTCTTCTATCGCTTTATTTAGAAAAATGGGAAATAATGAAAAGCCTGTGTTGCACAATGAGCGCCAAGATGGAATATTTATTACTTCATGATGCCTTAGAATTCTCACTCAAAGCCACTTCAACTAAGAGCTTAAATGATCAATTATGTAATTTATAAATACTTATCAGATGCCCAAAGGATTCTAGCAGCTGCACAAATGGCAGTAGATGAACAAGCCTGTGGTGCCATTGTACAACTAGAGTTTTTTTTTTTTGTTTGACTGCAAAATTTTTGACATTGCACTTCTTATAGCAACAAAAGATGTTTGTTGTGTTTTCACTTATGTGTTTAATGCTAAAATAAGAAAATCTTACAGTAACTCTGCGATATAAACACATCTGCATGCTTATACTCGCAGAGAAACTATATACTTTACAGAAATAGCTTTCTGGAAGCCCAGTATCCATGGAAACATCCAATTACCTGACACAGAAAAACAATCTAGAGCAAGAGGTACAATGTCAGCACAGAGCTGAACACATCTGTAACTCAGATTAAGTAAATTATGTCTTTTGTACAACTCTAAATTGAACATCTTCGGCACACAGATAAAAGGTCATATGTGGGATACATCTGCCTCTGCATTACATTTAACTATAACTGACAGAAAAAAGCGTGACTGAAAGGTGTCAATTTTAATAAGACAAGTAACAACGGATCACCCTTTGACTGATTCTATTTGTCAGATTGATGGTGTTATGTTTCTTAGCTGCTTGAAGACGCCAGTTTTTGCGAGGCAGGGAGAAATTAGGGCAGATCTACATTATGTAAGCTTGAAGAGATGTGTCAGACAGTGTGAAGACAGCATATGACTGTAAGCATTCACCAAAAGAAAAACCTTTGCTATATTCTGTTGGATAGCAAATTTGGTAGAAAACTGATTCAAAACTCTTTCATGTTTCTTTCATTGTGAAGATAAGTATTGCTTATCTTGCAACATCTGTATGGTTTCCAGTTGTTGGTCTCATACTATGTTTCTGTCCCTGAAGATTTTTCAGTCTTACGTGCAGCAGTGCTCCTTTTCTCTCTAACACACACTTTGTGTGTGTGTGTGTGTGTGTGTGTGTGTGTGTGTGTGTGCGCGCGAGCGAGCGAGCGTACATGCATGCGTGTGTGAAGTTGTGTGTCTGGGCGCATAAATTATTGACTCAGAGTGTATTCATGCTTGCCTCAAGGACTTCAGCCAACTAGCATGGCAATACCTTTTTTCTTTTTTAAAATCTTTCAGCATTTTTGTCTCAAAAAAAACCTTCACACTCACCACCAAACTAAAGGTCTTTAGTAATAATTGATGCATTCCATCTCGAAGATAAACTGCCATTTATCTATGTCCAGTGGGCTGGTTAATATTTATATGTCAGGGTAATATCTGTTGTTTTAGCCAGATCTTGAAGAATCACATGCTCTGGTGGGATGGCCTGGTGGCATTCACAAACCCACAGATAGGAGTTTTGGTTCTGAGGCATGCTTGGTTTTGCCAGTATATTTGAAACTACTGGAAACAGTACATGTGAGACAGACTAATATTTATGAGGGCTTATCCGGGCTTATCCAGACTGCCAACCTGAGAAAAGTAACAAAATCCATCCTCATCCTCCCATTAATAGTACTCACACTAAACATAAGAATGATATTTTACATCAACAAGAAGAGAAGCTTTGGCAATAGGCAAAATAAAATCCCATCTTGTGAAAACAGCAAATTTATGTTCAGAAGAGGGTTTCATGGCTCTTGAATGCTAACAATGCCAGACTGTTGGCTGTCTGCATAATATAATTCTGAGATTTCCTGCCAAAATTGAGACAAATTCAAATTCAAATTAATACACATTTTTAAAATGACTTATTCTGACAATCATGGTTTCCTCCTTTAGTCACTATCATACTGCATACTTATGCTGCCCTACAGAGTGGCTCATCTCACATTAACCTCTGTCTATGCCCCGATATCCACCCTGTTTTTTTTCAGCCCCTTTTTCTCTTGGCTGTTCATCACATGAAGGGCATGTCCTTCTCTATATCTTGGCCCTGAAGTGCAACTATAATTGCTATAGAAGAATAGCATGCTTGTTGACCTGTAATTTATAGTTACAACAAACAGGCAATGGAGAACATGCCACATTTGTGAATTATGTAATAAAATATGCCTCTATATGCAAAGATCTTCTTTTATTTGCTTGTTTCATGATACATTTATTTCCAAATGCAGCACACCAGCATAATCCTCTACAAGAGTGTCTCCCACTGATTTGAAAAAGATGTGACCTGAAAGGGCCCTGTTTGTTTCCTCATTCAATTGAGAAGCAGGAGAGACACAGATCTCACAATGAAAAAACAGCTGTGTCTGAACAGTGATGGTATACTTGAGATCACAGAAACTTGCAAAGGGCATGTTTTTCACAAAAGCCGTTTGAACAAAACCGTAGGGCAGGTTTTTACATTTTTATTTACAGTTTTGTTGACATTAAATGGAAATTCATATTTTCTCAGCTAAAGCAATTTCTAATCATTTTTTTGATTATTTTTTACAATCTCTTTTAGAACCGTTATACTTCAAAAATTTAAAAACCCAAGATAAAACTGACTTGGCTTTCAAGCTGCTCAATGAAGCGCTATGATGTGTGAGTGGACTGTTACAGATTGCCCATGTACTGTGGCAGCCTGAATTTTAATGCTGATCTACTGCTTTACTGTTGCATATTTCCTTTTTCTCTTTCTTGGCCATGCCGTGAAGTCATACTGACAGCTGGAGGAAGGTGGCTGACCTTTGCCTGTAAATGTCCAAATGTTTAGTTAGTTCTGACAAGTAGCAGTGAATCAGATCAAACATTTCTAATGTTGAAGAGACTAAGTCAACTCATATATTCCTAATGCATATTTCTCCATGGACAGAACTTTAATTAAAAAAAACCTGACATTTAAAATGAAAATTAATGACTGCATGAGTTTATGTAACATTACTTAAGCCCTGAAATTCCCTCTAATGGACTAACATCCAGTCCATAATTAAACACTTAATATGAACCTTAGAGAAGAACATTTTACGTCATGTTAATAAAGTCATAACAGCTAAACTTAGAAAAAGAGTGCCACAAGCATACTCTGCTCCAGGATTTTAAGAAAGCTTTTCAAACCACATTTTCTCACTGAGATGCTTCTCTTTTTCAATAAAACCTATAGGCACATTACATGCAGTGCTGTGCAAAAATCCTGAGCCACCCCTTATTTCTTTATATTTTACCTCCAAGGAGCCAAACTTTCTTGTCATTTTTTTTTTTTCAAGTGTTCTTGAGCAATAGTTCTTAAAGCTTTCTGGAGAGGTTTCAAAGTTTTTTATTGGACATTGGCTACTTTTTGACTTATTTTTAATCCAGTCCTTGTACCTGACCATTTTCAGAGGGTTTTGTTTTGTTTTGTTTTGTTACGCCATTTACCACTGATCTATGAATCATTCTAGCATGGAAAAAGCCCCTAACAAGGGATGAACCAGAATTGTGTCTATATATAAAACAGACAATTTAGCAAAGAACCCATTTTAAATTGTATCTTTAGGCACTCTGTTACAAGCAACCTGTTGCAAAAACATATCTTTTTTCCCATTTTTTCAGTTAAATCTATGAAAAATGCCAAAGATAACACAGTATGACAGACATAAATAGTATTTTTGTACCAACAAGTGGATTTCCAAAGAGCTATTAGTCAAAAACTTGACATAGCTTGGCATGTTGTCCAGTGTGTCCTATCTACAGCAGATGAACAGTATCTGAAAGTCATGTCCTTAAGAAAAATCCAGCAAAAACCTAACACAGGACCTGAGTGGTGCATATGGACCTTCAGTTGAGCCATCTACTTTTCGCTGAAGCCTCATTAGAAATTGTCTCAGTAGAAGGGTGGGTATCAAGAAGTCATTCTCAAGGAAGGGAAAGGCTGAGGTATACCAAATTATACAAGACCTGGACTGAAAATCAGTCGCAACAGGTCTTATGGAGTGGTGAATGGACCTCAGCATTATTGCACAGTGTGGGATCATCTTGACAGAGAATGCAAAAAAAAGAGCTTTGGAATGTCCTTCAAGAAACCCAGAAAGCTTAACTAAGAGAGTTCAAGCTGTGTTGAAGAATAAAGGTGGCCATACCAAAAACTTATTTTCAAGCTCATTAGAATTGTAAAATCTCTGTTTTCTTCCACACACATAGCTGTAGATGTTCATTTATGGGTTATTAGATGCATCCTTGCTTTATTTGGTGTAGTGTTGTGGGTGGGGGGGCTTATAATTTCCTAAAGTCTCATCTTGTTTAATTATAACAATGCCACAAGCCCAAATCAGGCAATCTAAACAAGGGCAGTACAAGAGTTTATCATTATTGAAATTGCAATATTTTTCCCTGGCACAGGGTTAAATAATGCTACACCTACTGATCTTGCTCAAGGACACTGCAGCTGACTAGACACTGTGGGTGACAGGAAAATCTACCGTGGCCCTCATCTCCACATGTTCTTTTGGCATCTGGTTCAGTAATTTCACAGCAAGAGGCATGGTTTTAAAAAAAAACTGCAGCATAACCCCTGGCATGTCAGACACAGGCTAGTGTCCACTTAAATCACTGTTCTCTTCAAGCTGTTTCATAGGAAAAAAATATAAACACCTTCTAGATATTATTCTCTTTTTATTTCTTTTTTTATTGTGTGTTGAAGTTTACAAGCTATTTTTACTAAACCTGACACTACAAAATGTAGAGCAGTTCAAGTACCACTGCAAAATTCGGTGTATTTGGGATTTTAATCGTGGTCCTGTTTATGTAAACAGTGTTCCTCAGTGCATCTCAGTCACTCATAAAGCAATATCCATGTGAGTATTGCAAACACTGAAATAAAGTTGGTGGCAACTCAGATGCTTTTACATGTAAACTTGAAGATGATTTTTTAAACAGTGTGTAGTTCAAGGCATAGCAAGGCATAACTTGTACTCAAAAATCTCGTGACAGGCTTAGGATGTTCTGTGGTTCCTAAAAGCGCTTTTCTGTGTTTCTGTCTCTCTTCCCTCTGAGTATCCTTGTGGGACTTACAACAAGCTACAATGGATCCAGACAGATGGCAAGGTGGGAGTGTTGGGTAACCATCTTCTGAACCCCAGGGAGTACTGCCATATACAAGCTGTCAAACAAATGTCTTCACTCAGGATTTTATTTGTTATAATATAATGAGATCCTGACTTTGATGTTCATTTTCCACAATTGCTCAGGCACTCAAAGGAAAGTGAACACAGCGTTATTGCCTTATTGTTGGTTCTTGTTAACAACTTTATGAATATACTCCCTTATTAATTATTTTCTTGTTGCACTAGCAGCATTTTCATATTCTCTATGAATGCATCAGGGCAACAAGGCCATCAGAAATTTCCATAAAGTAAAGAAGCAAATAGGTCATGAATAATATTAATATTCACAAAAGAAGCACTTCAAAGAGTGGTAACCCAATGCCTCAGCATTAACTGCATTTGACCATTCATATCTTTCCTCATTAACCACACTGAGAAACATTTGCTAAAGGCAGAGTACTGTGGGCTGGTGGCAAGTGCATCAAAACAATTCTTTCAAGTTCTTCTTTGTGTTAAGTATTGAGCAGCTACACAACTCCTAACAAGTCAGAAGATTGAGACGACCTTCTGAAACAATGTGTCAGCTCTGCTAATACTGATGAAGCTCATAACAATTTATGTAAGACACAACTCCAGTTGTTCACTGTTGACTGGATAATTGACAGGCTATTGTTGGTTGACTGCCAAGACTTCCCAGATTTCCCAGGAGACATGTCAAATTTGTACAGCCAACTACTAAAAGACTTCACATATTTTGACAAGGATTGTTTCATTTTTTGACAAAAGAGTATGCCTTTAGAATACTTAGCAAGTCACACAAAAAACAAACAAAAAGCAGCCTGAAAGTGTGTCAGGTTCTTTTAAAATTTATAACTTTCTAACAGTATGTGTCTTTAACCTTAACATTGTATTTTTGTAGTCAAACATCAGTTACACGGTAGTACATCTTACAGATCATCAATTGTCATATTTATATGATCCAGATCACGTTCAAAATTGAATGCTTTGCTACACCATACCCCATACCTGGAAAAAAACTCATGAAAATTCATTAATAACTTTTTTGGTTATATTGCACCCAATCAAACAGAAAAATAGAAATAATAAATAATTAAAGAAATAATTTTAAAAATAACTAAAAATTCCTGGATCTGGGTTATCTCCGAAATGTAATAGTTTGTTACTTAAACCACACCCCACCTCTCAAAAGAATTTCATTAAAAGTTAAAACAGAAAGAAATTTAAAAAGATCATCTCCAAAATTTATTGTTTTTATTTGTACCACAAGCCAACCCTTAAAATACTTTTATGAAAATCTGTTATGAACTTTTGAGTTACAATGCCTATAAAAAGTGTTTGCTGCTCTTGGATATTTCACCCTTTTATTGCTTTAATAAATGAAGTCATAGTCAATACAATTTGGCTGTTTTAACAAGAATTTGCAAAAAAAAAAGAGCTTCTGTCATTTCAAAGTGAAAACAAAGTTTTACAAACTAATGTTAATTAATTAAAAATATAGTGTAAAATAAATGTTTGCGTAAATATTTGCTCTATTTCAATGGTTTGACCTAATTTAACAGAGGTACAGCTAATTGATTCCAGCGGTGTCACAGTTAGTGAAATGGAGATCACCTGAGTGCAGCTGATGTTTGTCAAGTGATTGCAATATAAAAACACCTGCGTCTGGGAGGTCCACTCTCTGATTCATCAGTATTCTGCTACAATTGCCATGAGAACAAAATAACTCTCCAAGCAACTCAGAGAAAAGATCATTAAAAAGTATAAGTTAGGAGATGGTGAAAACATAACCTCCTTGGCAGAGGTAACAACAGCACATTTTATTCAAATCTGGAGAAGTTAATGATTTCACTGTAGCTTTCACACATTGCAAAGCCATCCAGTAGGTTGGATTGAACCTTTTTTGGGCCAGCTCTGACCCCCAGGTCACATGCATTTTTAACACCACTGTGCTAATGCATCAAAATCAATAAATTCAAAATAGCAGGTAATTAACTTGAAATACTTAGAGAAGAACCACTAAAGATTTGAGATGATTTGATTTTAAAATGAACAGTCATTTTCTTTTTCTTTCCTTTTTTCCACTGAGTGAGTATTTTAATCTGTACCACCACTCTCATATTCTCAATTCTACCAAGGGCTACAGTAACAATGTGCATATTTAAATGATAATGAATTAGGTTGTTAAGTTATACGCATATTCTAGCTAGGCTGATGTTATGGCTCTGTGGATGATAATGTCAGTCATATCATAAATCCTTCGGTCTACCACTTCCATCCAGACTAAATAGCTCAATGACTACTGAATCCATGGTCCCTGGAAGATGAATTCTAATGATTTAGCTCATTTAAAAAATATCTGTAGTGCCACTAATAAGTTGTCATTTGTGGCTTGGCTTGATCGACTTTGACACTTAAATTTGAGACTAACATCATTATAATCATTGTATATAACTTTTCTTCTAAAGTCATTATTAGATGAAAAATTTAGTCAGCTTAGGTGTGTTTTGTGTCTGGTGCACAATGGCAAACGCTGATATGTTTACAAATATAAAATACAATGGTGACCCTAATAAACATTATACATGATAAACCTCAGCATGTTAGCATAGCTCTAAGTCTTATCTGCTTGCAAGCCTATGTTAAGGACCTCTGTTATGTTCAAAAAATGAGAGGCCACAAGACAGTGGAATGACTGTCCGCATGACAAAACAAACAAAAAAATGAAGCAGGCAAAAAAAAGATAAAAATGAAAAAGAGAAAACTAAAAAGCAATGACATATAGCTGAGGTTAGCACTAAAACAGGTATAAAAAAATACCAACACGTTAAAAGATCATTCTGCCAATCCCCGCTGAATCCTGAGCACAGCTGGATTTGCAAATGCAGCATCAGCAAACGTCAACTGAGGTGAATGCAAGCATGCCGCCACACATCCAAAAAATCCACACAATATTCAGAATATATTCAGAGGAAGATGTGTGGGCTGCAATTGAAACATTGTGTCTGTGAATAAAATGTATAATTTCTCTTATTGCTGAATGTCTCCTAAAGCAAGCTAGTGGGCTCCAAACTACACACACACACACACACACACACACACACACACACACACACACACACACACACACACAGTTATAGTTTCATATACTTTGGAAAACCAGAGCCACTTGTGCTGCTTCATGTTATATAAATATAATAAAATTAAACATTTGTTAAAATTAATAAAACAAGATCTTGAAATATAGTTTGGGATAGCAAATCAATCTCCACGCTGGTTTACAATATGAAACCCTTAAGAATGTGAGATGAATTATTTAAAGACACAATTTTAGATTTCACAATGTCCGTTAATAATTCATCACATACCCTGCACATTTGAAAATACCTGAGTTTGTGTGGAGCTTTAAATGCATATTCAAAATACAAGATTTGATGTAACTATTCAGCTAAAAAAGAGAACATAAATGTATTTTATATTTTTATTCATTTACTTTTTTGTAACTGTATGTAATTAGAATGCTACGCACTGAAATAGTCTTCATACAAAGAGCTTACAAGAAGTTTCCTTCCTCTTCTCTGGAGTGTTTGCAGTGTTGATGGCGATTGAAATCATGTTCTTACTCCCACAGTGTGAGTTCTCCCACTGGTTTTAACACAGTTAAACTCCTCACCTAGCCACTGGCTGCCACATCAAAGCAATGTTCACTCAGAGGAAAACAGTCAAGCATGGAAAGGAGCTGCTCTAGCGACACATACCACTTATTTTACAGTTGCACACTACATTTTAAAATTAGAATAGGGATATATTAACCACATTAATCAAGGTATTCCCTTGATCATACAGTACCTGCTGGAATGATTGCAGATGGCAGCAGTGGGTTTTGTACACCTCACTGTTTAAAGGGTAATTGTGGATCAGGTACTAATGAAATGCTGGAGCCTACTAACTTAATTCAGGTACTACAGGGGAAAGTAAGAACATGCAAAACAAGGAATTAACAATTTCTCAAAATGAGAAATATATATATATATATATATATATATATATATATATATATATATATATATATATATATATATATATATTATAT
>VUQH01006281.1:22367-45304 GCA_015106775.1 Etroplus canarensis | reverse complement strand
AAGGAATTAACAATTTCTCAAAATGAGAAATATATATATATATATATATATATATATATATATATATATATAATTTGTGGGAAGTCATGCAATATGGCTGTTACTGTGTAATTAGTAAAGAAAAACCAAAAAACATCCATGAAACATACATTGAAGTTTCACAAAATGCTTAAACACATTTTATATGAGAAATGAGGCTTCTAGCAGACATGTTTGTCTGACCTATACTCTATACTCATCCTCATGGACATGCAGTTGCCTTAATATATCATCAAAAAGAAATACAAAAAAGAAAATGTGTGGCTGATGCACTGGATATTTTTATTCAAGATCCTGTGTTACATCTTAATATCATATATTATACAGGCCATTGTTTTACTCTGTAATTTCATCGTCTGCATTTAATTAAGTCCTACAAGTTCTTAATTGTAGGTGCATTGGAAAATGATAAGATTCTTGACATTTGACAGTATAAAGAGCATGGTACAATGGTTGTCTTTTCTCTTTGAATGGCAATAACTGTGTATTTAAGAATCATCAAGAATTATGATCAACTAACTACCCCAGTTTGCTGTAGGACCACTAAAAGTATATCCCTGAAAAGTCCCAATTTCTTTATGAATGCCTGACCTGACACCACTTGACATGATGTGAGGCTAGATATCATAGTCAGTTGGCGGACATGGCAGGAGACATGGTGTCACTATGAAAGTATATGATCCCATGATCAGTTTGGTTTTTGTTTCATGCAGATTGGTTGAATAGTTAAAAAGATATGGCTACAAATGTAAAAATGCTACAGAAAAAGCCACCTGGTAGCCAATCCATGTTTTCAAAATGGTTGAAAAATATAATCAGTTCCAGATCACACAGAGGTCTGTCATTGTACCCAAATTCAAATTCCAGTCAGATAGCTTTTGCATCACCACTCTTACATGAAGAATTTGCAACACTGGTGGTGGCAATGGCGGTGGCATGGTGTTACCATGAAAGTATACGATCCTGCGTTCAGTTTGTTTTTTGTTTCGTGCAGATCAGACAAAAGTCACAGACATATGACAGTTTTTTGTTTTTTTTTTTACCAATTTCAGCAGCAACACCAGCAGATGGCAATGGAGGCAGACACAGCGTGGTGTCACCATGAACGTGTATGATGCCATGATCAATTTGGTCTTTGATTCATGTAGATTGAATGAACAGGAACAAAGATATCTCTAAAATGTAAAAAAAAAAAAATTTATAGATAATGCCACCTAGTGGCAAATCCATATTTTGAAAATGACTGAAATATGACAACATAAAATATTCACATTCTGGATTTACCATACTCAGAACAGGAGTGTCCTTGGAAGTCTGGTATCTCCTGTATAATTAAGCTGTCTGGATTAAAGCAGGAATGGAGCCTAATGAGCAGGATATGTTGATAAAGACAGAAATGATTAAAAACGCCTTCTGATCAAAAGGTCCAACAATGCATTGGTCCTTAAGAATGAGGTCAGCCACTCTGGATTTCCATGCAGCAAAAATTAATGCCCCCCCTATTCTGACAGAAAGATGTCAGTGCGATACAAGACAGCTTCGGAACAGCACTTTCCTAGACTTGACATTTATGTGTAACTTAAAATAGCTGCTATTTTTCATTCTCTCTTTTGAATGTAATTCTTCCTTTTTATGTTTTGTTGTTGTGCCCTGGCATCTGTCCTCTCCCATTTGGTATATCCTGTTATTTACTGCCCACTTTGGCCTTTTGTTGACTGACCACCCGTTTTTTGTTGGGTTTTTTGTTTTGTTTTTTTCCCAATATGGCAGCAGCACTCTTGCACCCATTGTAGCACAGAAATCAAACATCCTTCTTGCACACCACTTCAATCAAAATGGCAATTAGTCATTACTCGTCATAAGGAGGGTATAATTCAGAAAAGCGCCATCCCTGTTTAATTTCACTGAGCCTACTCTGCAAATGAACAGCACAGAAAGTACAATACACTCTCACCATTCACATCCCCTATTTCTCACACTGTCAAGGTCATGAAATGGAAAGGCTCTTCAATATTGTGCAGCAGAGCACAATGTTTTGTAATTGTCAAACCAATGTGAATGCACTACAATGTACAATTCATCACTTATTTATAAATAGAAGTTGGAACACTGGAAAGATTTTAAATTTCACTAGCCCTTTCATCAAATGTCTTCCCCAGCATACTTCTTGGGGATATAATGCAGTGAGGACAGAATTCATTAACCAGCAGCAGTGGGTGCAGCATTTTCTGATGTGTATGTACATGCATGTTTGTTAGTGTGCTGCTCTGTCTCTGTAATTATCCCCCTTGCACATCTCAATACCTGATCCCTCAGTGTTAGAGATAACATAATTAATCATTATGCAATTGTTAACACATCACTTTAAATTTGCCTACTAGGGTTACTGGGGTATAATTACATATTAAAATATGAATTCCCATTAAGCAGACAATGGTTTCCATATGCTCAGAAGGATGCAGACAAGTTCAATTTAGGCTCAAAAGTTGGCTGTGCATTAATCTGTACTGGACCATTAAAGAATAATACACCTCTACATTTCATGAGACAGATTATGATACTATTATGGTGTCACTCGAAGACCAAACAGCTGATCCATCGAAGCCGAGTGGAGAGAAAAGGGTTTTATATCAGAGACTTGTAAGAATAAACTTTTAGGGCTGGATGTTTGTTTTAGTTCAGGATGTTGCAATATTTTATCACCACTTTCCTTCTATTTATGATAGCATTAATAAGTAGTCACCCTTTCTATCCCTAGTTATACATCCTCCGCTTGCCCTCTGTTATCCTCTTTCTTTAGTCTCTTATTTTGTTTCCTTTTCTGCCTTGTTTTCTCTCTCTCTCTGTGTGTGAATCATAGCCATGGTACACCCTTTACCTTTCCCCATTTCTGCCAGCGGGGGAAGTTTGCCCTGATTGTTTTCTGCCAGAAAGCTTTCTTTTCTTTTTTATTTTGAGTCTTTTATAACAATGTGGTTAAGTTTAAGCAAAAAAAAAAAACATGCTTATTTTACAGTTATGCACCATTTTGATAAAATTGATGATGTCTTCTCTGGCAGCAAACTTCTTCCATGTATCCCGGCTCCACTCCAATCGTGATTCTTATTAACTCATCAACAGCAGTATAGTATGTGACCCAGCACTCTAGTCACTCTGCCAGATCCTTCTTTCTGCCGAAGTGGTAGAACAATTCTGTTCTCCTCTTCTTAAGATTACTCCACAACCTCACCTGACAGTCCAGCCAAGCTTCAACTTCTCTTCTGCCGACAGCTCTATTCCCCTTCCTTTTCCCAAGCTCAATTCTTCTGCTCCCCGACCGCTTTATTCTTCTGCCTTCATATTCCACTCTCTTCTGTGTCATGCTGTCTCTGCCACCACCATCAGCCTCCAAGCTCCACCAGTCACATTTCATCTTCAACTCGTCCAGCTTAAATATATAATCTACTAAAAAAAAATCACATTAAACATTTACAACTTGTGTCTAAATGTCCAGGTTTTGGGTCCAGAAATTGACATTTATTTCAGCACGCACAACATAAATACGTTTTAATTTTGTCAGAATGGGAAATGACAAACCTTGTAGTCTAATTTTATGATGAGAGGAGTCTTCAGCTGTCAGCATCTGTTATGATGCTACATAATGACAACTTTGGAACATTCTTAACTAACTCACAAAAAGAGTAAACATAGAAAAAAAATATTTCAGTGCTCTTGTTTTAGAAGTACAGACAAAGTTCAAGAGTTCCAGCTTGAAATGTGTAATCAGTGTCTGGCATCTAGCTGACAGGACCTTTTATACTTAATTATCAATTTGGTATTCAATTTGGTTTTGAATCAAGGACCCCAAATTATCCTTGTATGAGTTTCTGGTGCACTGAGCTTTTGCTTGATGTACCCAAAGTAAGTATGTCATTGATTCATGCCAAAATTGCAACTCCCATTCCGTTTGTTGCAGCTGTTTCTCATCTTCTCCCATCCTGCAAAATAAGCACCCTGAAACCTGACATGTGTCAGACTAAAGTTTCAGCTGTTGTTGGAATTTTTTAGGCCCTAATAATTGAAAGAGAATACCTGAACCCATATAATCATGTAAAAAATACATCAGTCCATTAAAACCTGCAAAGCTTGCAAGAGCTTGTATTCTTGGATATTGCTTAGGGCTTTATGCTTTCATTGTGCACAGCAACAAATGCAGATTTGTTTTTCTTTTTTGTTTTTCGGCAGTTAGATAAGTTACAAAATCTGAGGTATCAGATTTAGTATGAGGTATAAGATTTTTTTAATTTAAACTGACTTACTTGTTATTTGTTAAATATTCAAATAACACTAATCTATAGTCTACATTAACAGTAAGAATAAAAGGCCCCATGTAATGTGAAAGATGTCATATCAACAGATAACTATACCAAACTGCATTAGGTTAACCTTAACCTTGTTCTCTGCAGCATCAGGCAGTTGTCCACTTCCTGCCATGAGTCAAATGACATACATATTATATAATAAGCTGCTGATATAAGTTCAGTCCTGGTAGATTAAGTGGCGTGTTTGGTTGAAAAAACATTTTTTAATTAGAAAGGAACTTGACTATGAGCTGTATTTTGCTTTGATTAAAAAAAAGACATAATGTTGTCCTGACACCAGCTTTTGTCATATTGTTGATAAAATATAGGGTACATCCATCATTCTATTTGAAGCTTTTGTGTGTGGGCAGCCATTTTAAAGCCCATAACAATGCAATTTTCACCAATATTTACATAAATATTCTCAAAACTGGTATTTGATCAAGCTTGATAAAAAGTTTAAGGGATTTTATAGTACTAAACCAAAACTGACCTTGACATGCCATATGATGTGGCAGCCAGAATTTGCATGATTAGGAAGTTTTATAATGCCATGACCCCTTTACAAATGCCATGGTGTAATTTTTTTACAGTGATTCTGCCGTACAGTTTCACCGTGCTTTGTGAGCTTACATCAATCCTGCTTTGAGCTTTAATGATCTGTGTGACCAAGTGATGAGTGTAGAGGGACAGCGTTGTGCTTATGCAACACTACTGCTTGCACAAGTGTCATCTTGAACTTATCTCTCACAGGGAGGAAGACAAATAACATTAATTAGCATTGAAACAAAGAACTGTTTTCCCCAGTACCTTTGAGCTTTTACAAGCTTGCTAAATATAGTCCCTGTTGTATGATCAAGGAGATTTTAATGACAAAAGCATATGCTTTAATTACTGGAATTTTTCATTTCCGAATGTTTATTCCTGTTGAACGTTTGAACTGAATAGCCAAGCTTCATATTATCATTGCTACTTTTGTTCATCTCTTTCCCTTTAAAGTGCCTTCGAGTCATAATGGATTTTTTCATGGGCCACTTGCTTTTGTTTTCTCTGGGAAGCAAGAACTGCAACCATCATACATGAAAAACTTGCCAAATCGAAATCTTAAGCAGTCCAGTGCTTTCTCATGTTAATTTTTCTAACAGAATACTGGCACCTAGTCTGGTGGTAATTTCTCTCTGCGCATAAGAGATTAAAGCTGAGGTGGGCACCATTTTTTTTCCAGGGGGTCAGACTGACTGAGATAAAGTAGGCTAAGGGCCACAACACATTGCATAACTGAACAAAGCATGGTTACAGGTTACAGAGACAATAACACTAACATGAAAAAAGAAAACCATCTAGATGCTATGTCAACCATTAAAAAAACAATTTGCCACTTATCTGACATGCACCATTGCATAGGTCACTGACAACACAAAATGCATTGCATTTTAGTAAAATAGCAGTACGTCTTCATTCATTAGCCTTAGGATTCCTTAGTATAATGCTGTCTGTTTCCCTTGTTTTTTTTTGTTTTTTTTTGGGGGGGGGGGGGTTGCTATTCCACATGAATATGGTCTGTGGGCCAGTTCCAGTCCTTGGCCTCTATTTTCTCCATGTGTGGACTAAAGTTTGAAGAATACATTCTTTCTATTTTTACAGAACAAAAAGAATGCACTAAAATCCACATCCAGCCAAATTCATGTGTATTCTTAAGGTGAAAATATTTATCTCCTTATAAATGCGGAGTCAAGCAGCAAACTTTTACCCGTTTAAGTTTTTTAAGGTCTATCAATAGCAGCTGAGACGAGTGAGGAATGCAAACACTCCCTATCAGCTATGTCCCTGAAGCAGTTGGTTAAGCACAGTCTGTGTGTTTGGAATCTTAAAGGCAAGGATCCACACGTGCTATTGAATGCCACTGAAGAGGTCAGAAAGGAAGTGACACTGACAGAGACTGAACAAGTGATACAGAAACACAGAAGACACGGGCAGTATTTAGTGCTTGCAAAACTGATGGGGATAATTTGACACAACTCCACAGGGAAAACCATTTGCATATATCTGGTTAATCCATACCTATTCCCCTCACTTGAGAAGAGCCAATTCAGAACTCAAGTCTATGAAATGGATTTTTCTTTGGCAAGTAACTGTACAGGTGTTTCACCAATTTTCAATAATATGTGACATTAGGATTTGTCTGTTTATACTAAAAGGTAAATTAAGGAATTATAGCAGACAGAGAGTAGTATCTCTATGTTGAGATAACTTAAGAAATGTTGACGGAAGCTTAGTCCATATTCAAACGGCACTGGATTAGGCTGAGAAAAGGAAAAGAATTGAAATGCAAATAAGATGGGATTACTGAGAGAGCATTCACTCTACCAGAGCCTCCTCGATTAACTGCTGAAATACTGGTCACATTTGAAAAGCGTCAAAGCCTAATGATTATTCTCTCTTTACTTACTTTTGTTTATACCAGGTTAATGAATCAATACATTTCTTGTGATCAGTGAAACATGAAAAAATCTGAGAATTTTTAGCATCTTGTTTTGTATATTAGTTAGGATTCCTTATGCATAATGATCCAATCTAAGCCGATAATCATTTACTTTTTTCCACACAGTCTACTGAAATGGTTCTCTGCTGCAGAGTCCCTATTTCTGAAACATGTTTGCTCAGGTTTGGGTTAACCTGAAAACATAATGTTCATTATCTCCTTACATGGATAAAGGATTTATTTGACTATCCAGTGAGTTACGTTTGAATCCAAAGAAAATGTTACTAAATGAGAAACTGAATCATATCAACTTCAAAAGCATGCTTCCTGCAACCCCAGAACTGTGAAATTTGTAGCTGCAGGCATGGCACTGACTTGAAAGTCCCCAAATGTGAATTCTCTTTATAGTTTTTTCAGATCTGTGAAGAAAAGGAAAGGTTTTTATTGACTCCTTTCTACCTTATGAAAGAGTAGCTATTCCCTTTGAATATGTGTGTTTTGTCTTTGATGGGTCAGCAGATAAGACACATCGTTGAACACTTCAGACCAAATGTAAACACCTTTTCCTCATGTTATTCTAACTTTAAAATTGTGTTTCCACTGATTATATAATGAGTGCCTTGGGTTTATGTTAATGTGAGGAGGTTTTATTTCACATATATAAATTGTATATATATATATCAAATTGTCATAGATATGTTTTATCTTCACCACTCTGGCAGATTGTGAAGTTCTCTAAGACAAGAATGCGCTCTACTGGCAGATTTCAGGTATAGCACAACATCTCTCCCTCCATTCATTCTCTTCTAATTCACCCTGAAGGAAGCAATGACATAAGAGTGGCCTGCTGCTTCCTACAGTTTCTCAAGCACTCCCACATACACAAGCAGATGTAGAGTTGATTGAATTTGTAGTTTATTGTCCTCATTTCCATCCCAATCATCCCATACCACTCTCCCCTCCTCAGCAAGTGACTTAAAGTATGTGAGAGTGAAATTAATTAGGGCAGTTTCTTGTGACCTTCAAGTCAGGTTTATGCTGATTTTCTCCTTAATTGTTTATGCTGGAAAATTTAGATAATCAGACACTCTGATTTTATCCTTCCATCCAGCAGTCTGTCCATTCTCATCTGCTTACCCAATTCAGAGTCACATAGGGGCTGAAGCCTATCCCAGCTGCCATATGGCGAGAGGCAGGGTACACCCTGGGCAGGTTGCCATTCTATCGCAGGACTAACATAAGCCTCTGATTTTAAATCTGCTTGATATATCTGTGAATTATTACTGTTTAAATATATTTCCCAGCATTTTTTTTCTTTTTGCCTTTCTTTTTGGCAATATCTCCAACAAAGAGTCCTTGGAGTAACTTTTGCTTAGGACAGCTGGCAAAATTAAAACATTTTCAGGGACAAAGGGAAAGAAGAAACGTTGTAGAATGGAGAGAGCACCTGCAGGCACTACAATACACCTTCACTCCAAGGTCTTATCTCAGCTATTGTCCTAAATATTGAAATGTACATGATTGCTTGCTGTTGTGATTATACTATTGTTACACTACTTTCTGTTTACAGCTTCGAGCTGAGCAAAGTCCTAACAAGAAAATAGTGCAAACAATTTTTTTCTTCCTCAAAAAATACACATAATAATAGCCATGACCTCCAGACCAAAGCCATCTTAAAATGGTTTGATGGAGTCAAACAGAACTGCATCTGGGATTTTAAGTTCTATTAGCAATCATTTCCCAGGTTTAGTGGGAATGTGACCAGTTTGTCACTTGTATGCCCAAACTGTTTCAGTATGTAACACTAATTAAAAAGTTTTAGCCTGTGAGTGTTGCTTGGTCTGCTTTTTAAATTTTATAAACATTTTTTTAAATATACTTTTGGCAAAAATCCTCTAATACAGCTATTAAGAATGATATTATAATTTTGTGTAACCTTTGAAATGTAGATTTGGAACCTACTGGAAAGATGTGTTAACAAATCTATACTTAAAAGTTGCAAAGATTAAAAGTGATGCCATTGCAGGATAGAACAAGCATGATATATTAGTATAAAACAGAAAGCAGCTTATATTATAATTATTGAGCAACTACTATCAAAAAGCAACTAAAGACTATACATTCAGACTAAAATCAGCTCTTAAATAGTTGAAGTTAAACCATTATTTAAAAAATGCATTATTTCATTCAATGTCTCTACACACAAAAGAATGCACATTTTGTTAAACAAACTAAGTCCACCATCAGTTACTGATACCATTCTTCTTCTTCTTTCAGCTGCTCCCATTAGGGGTTGCCACAGCAGATCATCTGCCTCCATCTCACCCTATCCCTTGCATCCTCTTCCTTCACACCAACCCTCTGCATGTCCTCCTTCACTACATCCATGAATCTTCTCTGTGGCCTTCCTATTCTCCTCCTGCCTGGCAGCTCCATCCTCAGCATCTTTTGTCCAATATATCCACTATCCCTCCTGTGAACATGTCCAAACCATCTCAGCCTTGCCTCTCTTGACTTTGACTCCAAACTTCAGTTAATGATACCAATCTGTTCATTTATTACATATTTTGAACTTTTTATTATTAAAACACTTTAACTGTAACATTATTCATACATCCATCCTCTTTTGCTTATCCAATTCTGGGTCGCGGAGAGGCTGTGGAGCATATGCCAGCTGTCATAGGCCAAGTGGTGGGGGTACACCCTGAACAGGTCACCAGTCAATCACAGTGCTAACACAAGGACACAGACAGCCATTCACACTGACATTTACACCTATGGTCAATATAAAATAACCATTTAACCTAACATGCATATCTTTGGGCTGCTGGAGAAAGCTGGAGTACTTGAAAAGAACCCACACAGGAACAGGGAGAACATGCAAACTCCACTCAGAAACCATTTATTAAAAAAAAAAATGTTTAATTGCAACACTGTTTAAAACTATTTCCACTAAGAGCTCTTCTTTTAAAATAGACAAAAGAAAGACATCAATTACATCTTTTGACTTTGAAATCGACTGATGAAACCCTGATAGGAGAATCTGAAGTTTTTTTATTTTTTTAATTCACTGTCACACCAGTCTTAAATGAATAAGATGTTCAAAATATATGAACATCAGCAGAACAGATGCCCCAATGTTATGAAAATGAAAGAAGACCCAGAGCATGTTTGAAATTGGAAAAGCAGGTAAGACACAAAATGCAAAATACTGCTATTTTGGAGTATATTCGATAAAAGGTTGTAACATGCAATTTTAATCCTGTCTTAAGTAATTAAGTTACATAACAGGTTATTGCTTTTCAGGATCCATAACACATATTCCTAGACAAATATCTCTCTTTATTCCACTTTTACATAAAATGAAAGTTGCATTTTTGTGACATCTGATATAAGATTTACTGACCTCTGAAAAGACTATGGTCACTGATTTCTTTTTACTTTTCTACAGATCCTGGGAGGATCACACAGGGTCATAACCTTGATCAGGACAATCAAATAGTTTAAACAGTTTTTACAGTCAAAATATACATCTGAAAAAATATTTTGATGAAAATCTCTATGAAATATAAACTAAATAAAGCATAATGTTTCCTCTGTAAGGTGAACATTATAAACTAAAGACTTTCCAGAAGCCTGATGCTTACATAGTTTGCCATGTAGTCTGAATTTTCAGCCGTTTATTTTGGCTCTTGGAGGTCTGAGAATCACTGCAGGCTGTCATAGATTTTGCAGTGCAGATATGCCAGCTTCTCAGCCCTGCTTTTTCTCAGCATTGGAAACCACTCTTGATAGCTGAGTTCTACAACCCTATAGCCTGCTATCTTCAGCTGTCTTCTCTTCATGGCATGAAGTCCCAGCAAGTGCTGTGACTGGGAGCAGTAGTGGTTCCTGCTTGAGATCTGTACTGCAACTTTAACTGTGCTTTTAGAGTCCTGGTGAAATAAACTAAGGTGACTGGGCATGGTGAGAGTTTCTGTAATGTCACTGGTCAGGTCTTGCACTGTGTCAAACAGTCCCCCACTTTCATCAGGCTGTAATCTCTGAAGAGATGTAGGCTGAACTCTAGGTGACTGAGCCAAGGGACCTGTGGTCATTTTTCTGTTTATTATCTGTGCTAAAAGTTCATCAGTTATTGTTACTCCTACATTTAATCTTCCCCAGCCCTGATTAGAAGGAGGTGTGGATGAGCTTTGTTCTGGAGATGCTAGGTTCACGGGTACAGGTCGCCCAGTGGAGTCCAGATGTACTTCCAGGTCAATGGAGCGAGTGTGGGGCAGGATCATTCTTTTACATACAAACTCCTCCCCACCAAGCAGATCTTGCAGAGCGGATTCTGCCTCCTGAACCTCTGGTTTCTGGCACACATCTGATTGAGCAAATTTCCACAGCATGTCTGTCACCTCATCCCGAAGTTCACAGCTTAGCCGCGGGCCAGTCCACTGAGGCAACTCCAGAGCTACAGCTCCATCTAAAGTGAACAAGTCTTTTTTCAGCTCAAGCTGTGTGTATTTCAGTGCTAAGTTGACAAAGTCAGGGCTCAAGGCTAATGCAATTAGGTCCTCTGGGAAATGAGAAACAAAAGCCAGGCCTAAAAGACCAGTGAGCAGGTGCTCTGGGTATCGTTGAAATTCAGCTTTCCTTTGCCTCAGGGATTCTGTAAGACTTGGATAGAAGCTTGGACTCTGCGCTGGGAGAAATCCTAATGTGCCACAGGCCCACAGGAGTTTGCAAGAGTCTTTACTCCTGCAGTGTGGCACTAGTAAGGGCACTCTCTCAGCAACAGCAGTAAGAATGCTTTCATTACTGTAATGAAGTGCAGAACAGGCCAATGCCACATGCATTAACCCCTTGACACCCATCCTGTGGGCACGTTGAGGAACTTCCTCAGCCATGGCTTCCAGCCATGCCCTGTGATATAAGTAACTAAAACGCAGGTATTTCAGCACATTCACCATGGCAAAGTCACTCATTTCCTTCACAAAAGAGAGTGCCTTATCAACAATGCGAGTCACTGAACTCTCAGATATTGAAGTTTGAGATTTAAAGAGTCCCAAGCACATAGCACCAACCTCCTCAGGGTGCAGCTGTTGTAAATGATGCATGAGATGCTGCTCTAGAGGACGGATCAGGTCTTTTGGACACTGCCTAGCCTCTCCTATTATATACAACAGTTGGACCAGCTCAGGGATGTCAAACTGTCTGAGGTGCACATGGATTGAGTCATAGAGTTGCTGTAAGAACTGAGGCACCTGTTTCCCTATACAGCGCCATAAATCAGCAGCTAAGATCAACTGATGCAAACTCATTTGACTGGCCCGGTGACTCAGCTCAGCCTCATACAGCTCGAGTACAGTGTGGGTAGAGGACATATCCAGCCACACAAATGACTGCAGCACCTCTAGCAACTGAAGATCAGAAAAGTGGCGAAGGTGTTCCACAGAATATCGGAGGAGCATGACGAAGCGTTGGTCACTCCTCACTAACGGCATCTTATCTGGATCCAGCCGGCTGAGCTCCAAGAAAAACTGAGAAACATCAGGTGTTTTAATGTTGCCCTTTAAAACACTCACTTTCTGGAGAAGCTGCATTGCCTCTTCCCATTTGATTGGGTAAGGTCTCTGGCTAAGGTCAAGGGTCATTGAGGTATACTCTGGCCTACATTTGTGGAAGGCACGTGTGTCTACTTTAACATCTGGTGGTACTGGTTTTCTCTGGTAAGGAGACACTGAGGGGATCTCTGGTTCAGAGTTTTTGTTGAAAGCCAGGTCAAGGAGTGTGTTTTTTGAGCTAGAGAGATGACGTGAGCAACTTACACTGTAGCGATTGCTCTGTTGCCAGAAGGAAGGCGCATGAGTGTCTAGACACTGCTCATCTTCATCATGATCTGTTTGGCTGTGGGACACAGCAGAGTTCCATGCAGCCTGATGATAAGAGGAAGGGTTGTAATGCAGCCTGTATCCACTTAGTAAAGACAATTCCTTGTGCTCCAGTGTGCTTCTCGTTTCCTCTTGATCATCAGCCTCATCTTCTGGTTTGACGTGGATGTGTTGAGCCTGGGCAAAGCCTTTTCTCAAGCCTGGCAGGAGGCATAGCCTGGGCAGGCGGCGATACAGTACACAGGCAGCCATGGACATACCACACTAAAAAGACAAACGCACGATTTTAGCAAGTGTCTAAAGCAAATTTTTTAAAAATCAAACTCCTATTTAAACTCCTAAAATGTTAAGCAATAACATACCTTGCACATGCTTTTCTAAGCACAATATAAACTAAGTAAATTGTGAATTTTTAAAATGAAATCATGGTTAAGTTTAGCATCCAGATCAACTTGCTATGTATTTTCTATGAAAACACTGTTGATAAATAACAGTAAACACTGTCTACCTAAAACCCAGATGTTTGTGTGAATGAATAAGTAGTTTTGTTTATGGAAAATAAAATTTTGAAATTTTAAACACAAAACTCACAAAGTGTCTTTTTTTCTTGACAAAGCGAAGTTGTTGCACTTTTCCTTAGGTCATGACCATACTAGGGTGACCAGATGAACAGACTCTGCAAGACATGCAGTATATGATGTATATGAAGAAAGCAGGTAAGGCTTTTTTTTTATTTTAATTATATGCAGTTTTCAGTGAAATACAAGGGCAAGTATGGTTTGAAGTGACAGTATTTTAGTGAGTGATAACTGGTTAGAAACTGCTAAAATGGTCAGATTCGGAGCAAAAAAGATGTGCCAGTCTGTGGATACAGCAAGACAGAATAGCAGCTAAAATAACAGTGAAATGAAAGAGAACACTGAAGTATATAAAGACTCCTGCATGCATGAGACATTAACAACAAATTTAAGCCTCCTCTTGTCCTTATAGTATTTACAGTTGCATTCAAATATAACATATTTGGCTTTTAAATGCCAGATGCCAGTCCAGTAACCTGCACAGTTTAGTGTATTTTTAAATTTAAGTTAGATATGAAAATTTCAAACCAGCTCTCTGCATTGCTAATGTGTCTCATACATTTATTTTGTTGGCATCCAGTCACCCTAGACCAGGGGTCTCAAACCTGTGGCTTCAGAGCTCTTTTGCCCATCTCCAGTGGCTCCCTGTAACTTTAATTTGTTGAATATGAATATGGAAATGAACACTGGCAATTTTTTAAAGTATTTGTTTGCTTTCACTGCCAAGGCTGCAGGCTTACCAGTGCTCAATCTGTGGCTTGACTTTAATGAAAATTAAACTGAGCCTGGCCTATTTTTAAACTATTAGGCTATATGTCTTATTTATTACAAAAATAATCTATTTTCAATTTGATTAAAATGCACAAACACAAGTAGGACTTGAAGTGGCCTGCGTAGCTTTATTCATTTTCGAAGAAGGTATATATACATACACACACTAGTGGATTTTTTTGACAGCTTTCATTATATTAGTTCTATAACTTACTAAATGCAACAAAAACATGCTAATTAATGAGATGAAATTGCAAAGTAAAATACCCATTACATACCAAATAATCATAAATCCCACTACAGAGTGGTCACATGTGGTGAATAGTTTAAATTACACCTATTGGTATTGTCGACAGACTACACTAACAGTCTATCGATCTTTATTATGAGCTAAATATGTTTTGGGGTAAAACTTGTTTAAAAAATGATTCTTTTGATAGTAAAGACTGCTGCCCTACACCGTACACCATTCTTCCTGCTGTAGTGTATTTAATAATAACAATGCATTTATTGTAGCTCTCTGCTACTGGAGTCAATGTTCAAACTAGAAGATTCGGCCTACACCTTGTACAAACGTTTATTGATATTTTGTCCAACAGTAAACCAACAGAGGTCAGCCACGTTTTACAATGGGAAAGTTGCTGAATATAAGCCACAATAAATCCCACTATAACTAAAATTACACACATCGGTACGTGTTTTAATCAGGTCGTTCAGCTCACCTTTTACGGTCCAACACCAACACAAACAACGGTATTAAAAAAATCATGAAATTATGGTAAGCAGCAGCATTAGTTCATTGGGACGCCTCTGCTAGTACCACCGCTGCTATCCAACCGGAACTCCAGCTGTTCAATTTTCAAAATAAAATAATCTTTTTTTTTTCAGCTATAAATGTAATTTTAAAAATGACTAAATCATGCTGGAATGTAAAGAATTGTCATAGCGCACCGTAATGTTTAACTAAATCACGTTGTTTTCTAATAAATGACAGTAAAAGTATCGTATCCAACTAGTGTTATATTATTATGGGAAATTGATCTGGCTTCCGTGGAGAATAGCGTATGACCTATGGCAGCTGGGTAGGTTCAAAAATAATGGAGAACGAACCGCAATTTGTTCAGAAGAAGACAAACGAGACGATCTGTAGCTAATAAAACCTGCTCTATCTAGCTATATTCGTTACATATTTTCAAATCAGAATAAAAAGACTCCAAAAATGACCACCGAGCATTTATTTAATGTAATCAAACGCCCTGCCTGACCTAAGAACTTTACAAACATAATAACACAAACCTAGACATCTCGTGTTCCATGTGGTGAAATATCTAAAATTACACCACTGCTTGGTCTAACTTCACATTTCAAATTGTTTAAAGCAATAACTAAGTTCTACTAAGTAGTTCAATTTCAAATTTAAATAAAATTTATAATGTACGTATATATCTATATATTATTTATTATATATATGAATTTACTTCATATTCAAACACATACTCACTCATTTCTCTATATCCAACTGTGTGACTGTATATACTTTAATCTTATACCCTCCTGCCACCTATGCTACACACTGTATAATTGGTTTATATATATATACCATTATTTTTCATATTCATATTTATGTATACTTAATGGAGTGCCTGTAACATAAGAAATTTCCCCCTGGGATAAATAAAGCATTCTGATTTTGATACACAACCTAAGTATAAATGTACTAAAGTAAATGAATAAATCATGCTGGTATATACAGAATTATAGTAGTGCAGTTTAGTAATATTTAATTGCTAAAACAAGTTCTACTCAAGTGATTCAATTAAGAAAAAAAACTTGATAAAAAAGTGATGGAGCAACAACATTAAGCACAACTGACTGAGAAAATACATCTGATTTGGATGAATTCCTTTCATGCAGCTAACCCACATAATAAAATTAAGTTCAACAAAATTTAAAAAAAATAAACATAATATGTTGAGTTGAAAAATTATTAAAATCACGTTTTTAATGGGTTATTGTAACTACAAAATTTCTCTACACTTTTAAGTAAACACAGTGGTCTTTGTATTTTGTCATTCTTTCCTGTCAATATTAGACAACCACAGCGCTTGCTACAGCACTTCAGACAACTTCGTGACACAGTTGGGTATTTTATACTAGCTGTTTTCTGGTTTTCTCTTTAAAAAAGTAGCATCATGTCATCATTAACAATTGCACATTTTGAAAAGGTAACTAAGTGTATGCAATGTTTTGTATATTTTCATATAAAAAAAATTTTGAGAATATACTTGTGTAAAATCATGCAAAGTCCAAGTGAGCCTCAAAAACAACTTGGGTTATTTGGGAGGTGACAGAAGTCATTGGTAAGGGCAACTTATGCAGTCTTTTTGAGTCTCAGGCCATAACAGTTAAAAAGTAGCACATTTATTGACTTAAATCTTCAGTGAATACCGACACGTTTCTGTCCTTTCAACCTACCCATCTATACCTCTGAAATCATATAAAGACAACAAAGTTAGAATATATACTTATATACTAAAAAAGCTATGCTCTATTTTACTCAAAACTAAGACAATAAATACAATACCCATGCTAAAAAGAGAATTCTTGCACAGAAAATTGAATATAATAAAGGGTCAGTGGAATAAAATAAAAGGTTACAATTACTGCACATTAAAAGCTTGATGGCAGCTAGCAGGAAGGACTTCCTGTTGTGTTCAGTCCAGCCCTTTGGTGGGATCAGCCTGCATGTGTGACAGTATTCTATCAGAACACCTCCACAGTGTGAAGTGGGTGCTTGTTATTGTTCATGACTGAGTTCAGTTTCTTGATCATCCTCACTTTAGCCACTTGCTGTATGCAGCCCAGTTTGATCCCAGTAATGGAACACACCTTCTTGATAAGTTTATCAAGTCTGTTCCTGTCAGAGGTGTGAGTACCCTCCCCCCAACACGCCACGCCAAAAAACAGAGCACTGACAACCACAGTCTGATAAAAGGAGCACAGTAGAGGTTTACAGATATTAAAAGATCTTAGTCTTTTTAAAAAAAATACAGTCAGCTTTGACCCTTTTTACTGCCTTCATGTAGCTGGACCAGTCCAGCTTGTTGTTCAGATGTACACCCAGATATTTGTAACTGGGCACAACCTCTGCTTCTGAGCCCTGGATGGAGACAGGGTCTGAATTAGGCCTCGTCCTCTTAAAAGTCAATAACCATTTCCTTTTTTAAGGTGGTCCCAGCTGCACCAGTCCATAAAGTCACTAATAGTGCTTCTCTCCTAATACAACCCACCACAGCTGAATCACCAGAGAATTTTTGAAGAAAACAGTTGTCAGAGTTATACTGAAAGTCCGATATGTACAGTATAAAAAGGAAAGGGGACAGGATGGTACCTTGTGGGGCCCCTGTACTTCACACATCACAAACATAAGAAAACTCAATTATTTCGTTCACAACATGAATAAAGCCAAGTTTAATAAGTTAAAGAGTTATCGGAAAACCACATCTTGGGTAAAACCAATGTAAATGCATTTTATGCTTCTTCTTCTTCTTCTTTCGGCTGCTCCCATTAGGGGTCGCCACAGCAGATCACCTGCCTCCATCTCACCCTATCTCTTCCTCTTCCCTCACACCAACCCTCTGCATGTCCTCCTTCACTACATCCATCAATCTTCTCTGTGGTCTTCCTCTTCTCCTCCTGCCTGGCAGCTCCATCTTCAACATCCTTTGTCCAATATATCCACTATCCCTCCTGTGAACATATTTTATACACAGGTGATTAACTGTTATCCTGGCATTTTTGTTGTGTTAAGCAGATGCCCTGAGAGCTGACAATCTTCAAATTACAGCAGTGGTGATGAGCAAGTTTCCAGTGACAAGAAGAAAGACCTGACCTTCCAAAGAGGGGGCCACACCTGACTCCACTCACTCCTGTTGCAAGCAGTGCACATTAGTCTGTTTAAATAAGCCTAATAACAACAGCAAAAGCCACTTAATGAAAATGAAGAGGAATTTTTCTTTTGGAAGTGAAAGAAGAACAAAGAGAAACAGGAGAAAGAATCCAAGCCTCTGCTGTGATGTGACTGAGTCAAGCGCACACTGCCAGGAGCCAGAGTTAGGACACAGACAATCAAACTGTTAGCGTAACAGGCTGAAAGCATATAAAAGTTAGTAGTTATTGTATTTAGCACTTCATCACCACTCAGCTTGGTCCTGGACATTGTCACCAAAATCTACATGGTCTCTGCCATTTCTACAGTAATGTTTTGCCTGTCGTTTTATAGGACACCAGTAATGGAGTGTTTTGGAGGGGGAAATCAGCTAACTTGGAAGATACTTGGTTGTATTTTACTAATAAAAGTTGTATCTAAACATCCAAACCAGCTTATTGTCAAGCTATGAATACTAAGTTTTGAAATTTATATGTAAAGAAACTCGGACAGGTGTACTCTAATTTACTAAAGTGTATTGATATCAATTACTATGCTATATGTGCAGTGTGGTGAGTGTGCTTTATTTTATTTTCTGTGTCTACAGTTTTTGTTTATTGCTGTTTTTTGTTTTTTTTATATTAAAACAGTATATTTTAATGCTGATGAATGCTGTTGCTTAGGGCGCCAACAGACTCTGTAATCACCACTGCACACTAACTGAACTGAAACAGTAAAATTCCTTGAAATATGTTCTCGTGATTGAATGTGGAAAACCTTTCCCTCAAAGTCATTGGACCGCAAAGCAAAATTAGTGTCAGACTTTCAAGTTTATTCAGCCAATTTTACTGTTGTTGTTTCGGTTTCTGGGGCAGGGTACAGAGCATTACTGTGATGTCAGTGTTAAACTGCAGCTCCCGAAACTCTTGCACTATGATCATAATAAGGGCCTTAGTGAAAGACTTAAGTATTAACACAGCCACTGGTGAGAAAAGCAATGCATATTTTACATATGCCAGTCTTATTGAAGAAATGGTATTTTGTATGAAAACTCTCGTTTTTCAAAGCTGTTACTGTTAAATGTGGGACATTTAAGGCTGGGTTGTTTAAATATATTTTGTATAGTTTTCTTGTCTAACTTCTAAAGATAACAAGGAAAAAATAAATTAGAGGCAATATCTTTTTTATATCTATGAAATAAACAATTTGATTCAATTAAAGGTACAATATAAAGCAAGCATAATTACATACAAATAACATGAGTTAATCAGAAAATTCTACTTAAAATAACTGAACAAAAGTTACCAATTTAAACAATTTGAATTTAGTAGAAAGCATTAAAGTCAAACAGAAAAATATATCAGAATTAAAATGGACTGATATCACCAAAACCTGTTTTTCAGTCTAATACTTATTTTTAACTCTGTAACTAATTTGGGTTGAATCATAAAATTTTGGGCAGTAAATTCTGTATAGTCAGATTAATTTCAACATGCTTACCAGCTCACTTTTACATTTATACAATATGTAATTTAGATATTTTCCCCACCTCAGTTACAGACAAGTTTTATGTTTTTAAATGATTTTTAATACATGTTGTTTAACTTCTGTGCCTACAAAAAGATTGACATACACTAACCATCATTGACATAAAAAAAAAACAGATTCTGATTTTGCCATCCCCTCTCAGCAGTATCTGACATGGTTTTTATCCTTAAAATAAAATTTAAGTGTCACAAATGGAACACAGCTCAAGGAGGACTTACACCCCCTTGAAATTATTTGCTGATTTTTATAGATGTTTGTGCCATCAAATTTCAAGAAAGCACAAAAATAATAGTATATTTACAATGTGGAGGTTTTTGTCATTTAAATATCCCTTTGCATTTTACTTCTGTGTGAGCACAAAAGGGAACTTCAAATTCTGTGCCTCCATTGTGTGACTTCACACATGACTGAATCCAGGGGTGAGAGGTGGACAAGGCTGACCTCTGGCCATAAGCAAGACAATTCCCTCATTTCTGCTGGGAACACTTCTTATGTCTTTTCAGTACGTACAGCCACAGTAACAGAGACTAAAATTGTTGGGAGCATTTACATTCTCCTTTTAAAACTCTTTACTGAAATTAATGAACACATGCATCAAATTGCTGCCTTAAAATGAAATTTGATTCATTAAAGAGATATTAAATTAAATAAATATATGGTTAAGGGTAATTTGTGGTTTCTACATAACAAAAAAGATGTCCATCATAAACCTGCACTGGTTTGGTATAATTTGATATTTTACTGCATAATCATTTGTGCTTTTTATTTTCTATACAAACTACAACAAATAAAGTCATGTGACAAGAAACAAAAGTTTTCACAGGATTCTAATCAGTCATGTGAAAAACTATTAGTACCCTCCATGAACTAGCACCTCAAGCAGCAACAACGAAAAGTGATCATTTTGTGTATGCCCATCAGTCTCTCACACTGCTGTAGAGGAATCCTGGCCCAGGCCCCTTTTGGTTCATTGAGGTCTGTTGACATTTGTTTATGCACAGCTCTTTTCAGGTCTGGATTCCGACTGGGCCATTGCAACAGACTGACTGTTTTCTTTTTCAGTCTTTCTGTTATAGCTTTGCTGGTGTGCTTATGATCACTGTGCTGTTGCATGGCCCAAGTTTTAGCTGTCAGAAAGATGGCCTCACCAATTTACTCTAGGATACTTTGGCATACAGTGGAGTTCATGGTCGACTCGATGACTGCAAGGTACCCAGGTCCTGTGGCTGCAAAACAAGGCCAAATGATGACCCATTCACCCCAATCTTCTATAATTGCACTGTCATGAACTTTAACATTTAACCTGCTAACTGAGGCCTGTAGAGTCTGAGTTGTAATTTTTTAAATTTTATTTTATTTATTTATTTTGTGAAATTTTCTGGGATGTTCATTCATGGAAAGATTAATGTATCATTTAAACACACACCTGAATGCTCCAGACCAGCAAACTGCCAAAAATGTCTATTTTTGTAATTGATTAGCAGCACCTGGTTGCTACTTACACTTTTCAGGACTGCAGAGCGTCATGAAAACTGTTTCATTTGTGAGGTTCTTGTGCATCTTTGACGTAAAAAATGTTGTTTTGATAATCATTTAAGAAGTAGTGGGGGAAAAAATCGATACAGTATCGAACTGCAAAATGTTGCATGGTAATACTGTATCATTAAGGGTTTACCAAATAGCAATATCTGATTATAAAAATTCCAAATACAAATTAAACATTTATGACTAAAATAATGAAATCATTTTTTTCAGTCCAAATGTGGGATTTAAGTACATTTTCAAATTATTCATTTGCTGAAGGGGCTGGATAACTCTTGTTGTACAAGCGGTACTGGTCAAAATACATGTAATGGTACAGTGTACCACACATGTTTGCATTCAGTTAAGTTGGACAAGACTGTGATACAAATAGATTTTTTGTTATTTATGGCAGGTTTTAATGACAGTGTCTGACAGTTTGTCTGCTTGACGATCCCATTTTGCAGCAATAAAAATTACTTAAGTGAGAGGATCAGACTGAGACCTTCGTATTATTAGCAGGCCCAAATGGAATCTGTGGATTTTTTTTCAAAACTTTCTGCAGTGATCTAGTGGAAAATTCTGTGGAATATTGTGTAATGTTTTTTGCTTGTTACATTACTCTTCAAACCCTGTGGAAAACCTGTAGAATCTGTGGGGGAGAGATTCCTTGTGGGCCTGCTTGCTTATTTGGCAAAACACATATTGATCAAGTTGGAAAAAAGTGGCAAATACTCATAAGCATATCTCAAAATGTTTAAAATTGAAATAATATATTGCGAGATAAATACTGTAATATTATCAAATTGTGGGGTCACTGGCGATTCCCACCTCTATATTTAAGGGGTCAAGTTTTGTTTACAGTGCATCACATTTTGCAAAGCTAAAAAAGTGAAAAGTCAATCATGAAAATCCACAAAATACTATTTAAATGTGGTAAATTTAATTAAGTAAAGCATGCCATCAATCAATTGGTACAACTCAAACACTTTAATAATGTAATTCATGCATTTTTTACACTGTATATTGAGTTTTATATATATATATATATATATATTTTTTTTAACTTCATATTCATACTCATATTCACTCATTTCTCTATCACCAACTGTGTGACTGTATAGACTTAATTCTATACCCTATTGCCACCTATGCTACACACTGTATATTTGGCATATATCTACATATACATATATTTATTTTTCATATTCATATTTATGTATACTTAACGGAGAGTATGTAACATAAGAAATTATCCCCCGGGGATTAATAAAGTATTCTGATTCTGATATATTCCACATAAACATCACCAAAAACCGGTTAGGCAGAATTTGCGTCCCTTTTCATTCACGATCTGGGCTGCAATGGGAGGCGATTTAATGAGTTGTTTTTAAAGAAGCGCCTAGTGTATTTCACCACCTGTGTATATTTACCAACAGTATATAAAGACGGGAAACTTAGAGTCCCACTTGGAGAGGAAGTAGCGGATTTATGCTAATGAAGGAGTTGAGGCTCAGCTACGCTGGCTGGGAGCCGCCCTTCATTCACCACATGGTTAAACCGAGACTCTTACTCGCGCCACTTTCGCAATCTTACTACGATTCCCAAAATCCTAGGAAATCATAATAGTAGCACATGGTTGTGCACTTTTTCTGATCGCACGTCTTAGCCGTTGTTCAATCCATTGAGTCTGTTTTCTTTTCGAAATTTTGCAGATATTCAAGAAACTGAGTAAACGGTAAGTCTGAACAAGTGAGTGAAGATGGTGGATTTTTTAGTGTCTTATAAGGCGCTGGAAACCTGTTGTTAGCCTTTTCGGGGGAGATGCGGTAAACGTCGGGAAAGTAAAAC
>VUQH01006279.1:25780-36043 GCA_015106775.1 Etroplus canarensis | reverse complement strand
CTGTTAACATAGGGCTTCCTTTTGGCACAGTACAGTTTTAACTGGCATTTGTGGATGTAACTACGTATTGTGGTACTTGACAAAGGTTTGCCAAAGTGGTCCTGAGCCCATGTGGTGATATCGCTTATAGATGAATGACGATTCTTGATGCAGTGCCGCCTGAGGGATCGGAGATCATGGTTGTTCAGCTTAGGCTTGCGCCCTTGTCCTTTATGCACTGAAATTCCTCCAGATTCCTTGAATCTTTTAATTATGTTATGCACTGTTGAAGGTGAAATATCCAAATCTCTTCCTATCTTTCTTTGAGGAACACTGTTTTTAAACATTTCAATAATTTTCTCACGTATTTGTAGGCAAACTGGCAATCCTCAGCCCATCTTTGCTCCTAAAGGACTGGACCTTTCTTGGATGCTGCTTTTGTACCAAATCATAATTACAGTCACCTGTTGACATCACCTGTTTCAAATCACATCATTATTTAACCAATTTACCTGATTAGTAGCCCTAACTTGCTTTACTGTTCCAACTTTTTTTGAAATGTGTTGCAAGAACCAAAATTGGAATGTGTGTTTATTTTGAAAAAAAACAATAAAATTCATGAGGAATGCATTAAATAATGTGCTGTTGTATTGTCTGCAATGAAATACAAGTCATAGTAAATTTAGAAATTACTACTTTCTTTTTTTATTTGCGTTTTCCATACTGTCCCAACTTTTTCTGATTTGGGGTTGTAAGATAAAATGCAAGGATGGCTTAGCTGGGAGCATTAGCTGAAAACAAACTAATAAGAAAAACCACTGTAAAATGTATTTATTTATCAAACTAGTTGTTACCTTGTTCTCACTATGCCTGTGTAGGTTTTCTTTGGGTACTCTGGTTTTCTTCCCTAGTCCAAAGACATGCTTCTTAGGTTAATCAAAGACACCCATATTAGGTTAATTGATGATTTTAAACTGGGTTTGGGTGTCAGTGTGAGTGTGGAAGATTGTCTTTCTTTGAGTTGCCCCAGTGTTCATACGTATACTTTCAGGCACTTCCGAATTTGTTTGTAGAGTATATTAATGAATCTCAGATATTAAACTTTTGTATGTACATTTTACATGCAGATTTATGCTCGGGGCTCTGGCTGAAATAACAGAGGTGCTAAATATTTCATCATGCCGGACAATGACTGTCACACAGGTAAAAATATGAAGTTTTGACATCAAAGATGAAATATGTGTCCCTGAACTGAAGTGGTTTATGCATTCACCTTAGAAGTGAAAAGTTTCTGGTTCTAGGTGAGGACACAAGCCCCTCTCACCATGGAGGGTTGTGTCAGAAAGGGCATCTGGAGTAAAACCTCTGCCAAATTACCAATGTGGATTAATCTGCTGTGGTGAGCCCTTGGGGTAAATACATGGGAACAGCCAATGGTACATTTGACATCAAAGTTGAACTGAACCAAGAAACCAACAGACTATAAAAAGAAAGCTGCTAGAGTACAAGGAGCACCTAATCTGTCAGCCCAAGATGAGAAACTCACACCAAATATTGAACATTCATGTCCTCCAGCATCAGTAGAAATTAGACTGCAAGTGAGCATCCAGCAGTTCAATTTTAATGAATGATAAGAGATATTATACCTACTAGAATATGATTAAAAGATTAGTTTAAAACCTACACTTTTCAATTATTATTTTGTGTTCTTTGCATGTAATTTATTATTTTATCGCCATGTATTTTTTTTTATTTTTGCCAATATGTTTATTGTCTTTTTCAAAATTTTTTCACAAACACATAACATATACACATACATACATATACCCACTACACACACAAACTGCATACCCTTGCATCATTTTTAAATTCGAATAAACGTAATGAAATTGGATTAGTTAACAAATTATGAAGGAAAAAGAAAATAAAAGAAGAAAAGAAAAAACAGAATAAATAAAAATTTAAAAAATACATAAATTAACTAAAAAAAAAGAATTATCACCATGTATTTAATGCTAATGCTGAGAAATGTTTATGAAAACTGTAAATAATAATCAGCAGAGAAATAATAATTATATTCTTCTTCTTTCTTTTTTATATGAAGAGTATGAATACATAAGATTTACATGTGTTCACTGTTTGTGAATGAAGCCCACTGTGTCTCCACACATCACTACAACTCACCATTGTTGAGATATTTCATAAAAAACAAAAATGGCTGTCAGGGGTTCTCCATAATGGGAGCAATCATCTTAGGACCAAAAAACTCAAAGTTTCTTGGTAATCTATGAACAGTCATTTGAAATATTTCATTTTGAATTGCTCCACCAACAGACTAACATTGGAGCTATGGAGATACGTCAGTAGTGTGGCTGCAAATTATCACTGTCTTAACCAACAAGACATAAATAATTCCTTAAACAAAAAGATTTAAAATATAAAGCTAAAGTTTGTATCACAGGCCCAAATCATTAGAGAATATAACCATTTGTTTCAGTCCTCACCTAGGAAGTCATCAGCAGAGAAGTGGTCTGCATCCCAGACCTGCAGTGTGAGACGAGGAGGGATCTTATACTCAGTCTCATCCCAGGAAAACATGGATTCCTTCTTGGAGATGACAATCTTCTCCTCAGCCATGAGATAATCAAAGGGGAAGACGAAGCGCCAGTTAAAGTTTCCCTCACCGGTCAGTGAGTGGTAGTGCACATCTGTATCTTGTTTGTCCTCCTGCTGCCCTTTCAGCCATCTATGGAAATGGTCATAGGGGAGACAGTTAGTATGATCTCCAGAATCATGATTTGGTGTGATGAGTAGATGGATTTAGTTGTTGCCATGCACTTCTAAGAGTTAACGTAGGAATTTACAAGTGCCTGTTAGTATCAATTTGGTGATTTAAACAAGAGCATATATAGGGCCTGTTAAATGTATTATTTTGCTAACAAGAGAGATGATGATAGAAGGTCATAATCAAAGCACATAATGTGGCTCCCCAAAAGCAAATCAGATTCATATACATCTGTTACTGAGAAATTCATAAAAATCTGATTTGATGTTAGAGTTTCACACTATTTACAAAGCCATGCATCCATAAAACTTGCACCAGTTTTATTTGTAAAATGTTTTTAAAAAATCTTTCTTAATGTTTAATCCATATCTTGAGGGAAGCTCAATGTCTGGCATCCATGGTTGGCTGTAGTTGTTTCATTAGCAGTTGAGTGAGGTTGACTTCATATGTCAGAAGGAACTAGAGATTCACTCTCAGTTCCCAAAACACACCCGAAAAAAGAACAAGTCATCAAAAAAAACCAAAAAAAAATTATCTGACAAAATTTTTTGCCAAATTAAAACAACTGTTGAAGACTCCTGAACAAATATATCACAACGTGCTATGACAGCTGAGATGCAAAAATTAGGCTGGAATAAAGGCTGCAGAAGGAAAGCACTGGGAAGTTTTTAATTATGTTACAAAGGAAAGAAAACATGCCTGATTCATGTGACCCAAAAAGGGAATCATTACTACTGTATAACAAAATTGGATCCATCTGAAACAACCACAGTTTTGATGTACACCCTGCCATTTGGCTAATGAAATTCAGAAGCTTGGATTTAAGCTTAACTTGATTTCTTAAAAAAGAAAAAAAAAATCATCTTGAAGTGTTCACGGTTGTTTTAGGATGGCACCCTGTTTGTTACAGTAAAGTCCAGAGGTGACGCATCCACTGGTGACATGGCATCAGCTGAGGGAAAAGTTATATTGGTTAAGAGGTGCATGGTACTAAAATATGAACATAAATTAAACTAAAATTCAAATCCAGGCAGCAAAAGACAATGTTATTAAAATGACAAGAGTTTGTCATACAAGCGTGCACACAATCAAGCACTTTATCAGGAACCCCTGTACACCTGTGTACTGTGCAGTATACTTCCATGCAAGAGTTTTTTCTGATTACAAATATCTAAAAAGTATTTTTAAGTAATTACAGTACAGGACCAAACCACAAAAAATCCTATCAAAACATACAGAAAATAGCTCTCTGCGGTTGCCGTGTGACCACTCCCTGAAAAACCCCAATTTCTTCATGAATACTGACCTGACCTGACCCCTCTTGACGTGATGTGAAGCTAAATGCCATGACCAATCTTTTCCTCTTTTTATTGTAAATTGATGTGTGCAGCAGTGAAGCTGATTACATAATATCCCTAATTTTTTAAATTATTTTTTGTTTTTTACTGGTTTCAGTCACGGCAACAATAGATGGCAATGGCAGCAGACATGACATAGTGTCACTATGAAAGTATATGATCCCAACATCAATTTGGGTTTTGTTTCTTGGAGATCAGATGAATAGTTTTAGAGATATAGCTAAAAGGTAAAAATTTATTCAGAAAATACCACCAGGTAGTTAATCTATATTATCAAAATGGCTGAAAATTTAATCAATTCCAGATCTCATGGCGGTCTATCGCTGTGCCAAAATTCAAAATCCTACAGCAAATTGTTTTTATGTGATGGTGATGGCATGAATGGTGGAGCTGATAATTTCATTTTATCACTGCTTTTTAGGGATATAAATAAAGTAAGTGCCCCTTTATAAAAAGTCCCTCCCAGTGGCGAGTTAGCTAAAAACTGATCAAAATAGCATCTTATTACCTTGAAAACAATACTGATAGTTTAATGTTTGAGAACATAAACTTATTCTATCACTTTTTGAGAAGCAAGTGAATACTGGACCTTTTGTCAGATAGCAGCAATTCTCTGCTTCATATGTTTGTAAGTTGGTTACTGTTTTGTTTACCATATGAAGTTTAAAGTTTATAGGGTTACACTTTTAATCATAAATGTATACATACTATCATGCACAAAAAGAATGAATTCATTTAAAATTTTGTTAAACTATCAGGAATGTACATGTATCAACATGTACTCTGTTGAATTCCAAATGTTGTAATCATGATTAACTAAAAACAATTTACAGCAAAGCAAAATGATTTTTCAGCCCACATCTTAAGCTATTCTAACATAAACAAAACAAAAACAAACAAGTCTTTATTTGATATTCGTAGCAGCTAAAAGGTCTGGTCTTTGTTTTATTGTGGAAACAACCCAATTTTGAAAAATGTTTAAACACTCTATAAAATGTCAATGAACACAGAATCTAGTCATTTGTAATTTATCTGCAAATGGACTTGCAGTTTTGTGTAGAAACTGTTCAAATTTGTTCTTTTTGTTACCAAAATACAACAACATTTTATAATTATTATCAAAATTTTGTTTATTTTCAGCAAGAAGTTTCAGGTTCACACACACTCTGTATTCTTATTGCATCTACCTGATGAAAGTCGGGTGATATGGTTATGACCCTGTTGCATGTCCATCATAGAGACTATTGCAGTAACTCATTACAGATTTGGTGGAGCTTCACCAAACTTGGCAGGTATATACCCCCCTAGAAATAATAGATTGCTATTTGATTTCAGCTCTCTGCCCCAAATATGAATGATCTTACAGTGAAAACTATGTTAAAATTGGCAAAAGTTTATATGTATGAGACAAATGTCAGTGTCTACCTTTGAGCTCATCCAGCTGAAGGACTGATGAGGACCACACGTTGCATACACTTGTATCTTGTTAGATGGTGATGATCATGATCTTATCGGTCATGATCACAGAGGGAGTGGTCCTACTGTTTGGCTCCCACATTCAGAAAGCACGGTTGGGGCCTTCCCATCAACACAATGCTAACATCAGTAATGTGGTCAATGCTATGACATGCTGATGCATTCACATATTTTCAGGCTTTTTATGGCCATAGTTACTACGGACCAAATAATCATAATACTCCTGAATTCAAACACTTTCATTTGGTAGTGAATGGGACGAATTTGTCTGTTTGTAAGCCTCCTTGACTTCTTAGTGGATTTTTATTCTCATTAGTTTGTGCAATACAGTCAATCAATGACATGAAAATCACTTACCACTTATCACTTACTTTTTGTATTTTACAGGTTACAGTAACCTGTGAATTATGATGAATGATAATGAAGAGCAGGTTGAGCTACCACATCAATGATATCCTGGCATACTATGAAGCAGTGAACAAAGTCCAAGTCCACAAAAAGACATGAAAAAATAAAATGAATCTGGATCTGATCCTGAAGTAAATTTTAATTTTTTCCACAGATTTCATGTTCCTTTTCCAGCTTTTAATGCACCAAGAGTAATATACAGTAATCATGAGGGAAAATCTAACTTTTCTGGTACAGTTGTTTCTGAACTTCATGTGACTCAAATCTGCCCCATCTTGCAAAGTCGTTGGCTTTGGTCTGGTAGATATTAAGTGTTTTTATAGGTGAACACCAAGCTTATTTATTTATGATTTGTAAAAAAAGAAAGTACATTTCAATCAGCTCCACTTGAGTCATAATAAATTTTTCTATCTACTGTATGGTAATTTATATTGACCTGTAACATTCTGTTCTGGGACCTCCTTGCCATGCACATATCATACATGCACAGAACAGAGCACACACCCTCCCTTTCATGTGTTTATATGGAAAATCTGAGTTAGGGAGAGTAGTAACATAGCCCCAGCACAGAATAGAGCAGATGTCATTGACAATAAGCATGACACTGATTAAGTAAGAAACTGCATGAAAGGAGGAGCTGGCGAAGGTTGGTTGCAAAGTGGCCTGCACAGCAGCCCCAGCTGTAGGCAGGATAAAGCAGCTCAGTTAGCACACCTTGTATGAGATTTGCCAGCTGGATGCACAAGAGGGTATCAGCTGTGCCGATGTGGGCTGGCATTACACGAGTTGCAGCTTCCTTAAATAATGTGCTCAACTATGGTCAAAATATGTCCTAAATCCATTATGGGCATATTTTGTGTCTTCCATTCAATTCAATCAATGCTTCACACATTTAATTTTCTGAAACAGTTACCATTTTTTATTTATCAGTGTTTAGGTAGAACCAGAATGTCACTTTTCCTTAAGGTCCATGAACAGCAATGAAGATGTTAATCATGATTACTGCATTTGGAATTAAAAAATATGAACAAATCTTTCAATTGTTTTGATCACAGTTATGCCAATACACAATAATGTATATCTATGCAGTAGATCAAAATTGACTAATATATTGGTGCATCAGTCTGGATATATAAATGCCTTTTAATTGTTAGTATATAAGCTCAAACAAAAATGTCAGATTTATTTGAAATTTGACAGGCTTTTATTCATGCTCATGTTATTCATGTGGTTTGGTCCTTACTGCGCAAAATTGTCAATGTGCATTTGTGGCGTGCTGACAGGAGAGTTTGAGACAAGCGAGGTTGCGTGCTAGACAGAAAATTACAAAAGGGAAGTTTGTAAAAAATGATTCAAGGGCTTCAAAAGGAGAAAAGAAGGGTATTTTTTACGAGCCATGCGATGGAATCGTGTGTTTACCCCCTGACATAGATGTCAGACATCTTCTCTCCTGTCATGAAAGCATCGTCCTCTAGAATTACGTCATCAGTGTTCCAAATTACAACACGAAGCTCAAAGCTAGACATCAGCAGAGTATTGACCAGAGAAGAGAGAAAGGACGACAGACAGACAGACAGACAGACAGGAGACACACCACGGACACAGAGACGGGACAAACAACACAAACACGCACACAGAAAAATGGAAACAAAACAAAACAAAAAAAGTAATGGTTAACTGCAAAAAAAATCACACACAGCTCACACCCATGGGATGAGGCATGGTTGCCTCGTCCCGCTGTACCTACCCCCTGACAAATATGTCACTGGACTTTTCCCCAGTGAAGTAATCATCGTCCTCCAGTATTACTTCGTCTGTATTCCAAATAATCACCCTGAGCTCATATCTGGCAAGGGGGGGAGGAAGGAACACATACACACACATAGTTGGACTTATATTTGACATTTTTAGAGCTAACTAGTCAAACAGACTCACCATAATTTAACCAGGGGATAAAACTATATTTTGTTCTTGAAAATACTTTCTGTTGAAAAGAGCAATACATAAATATTTACCCACTGAATTTATATTTGATTTATAGTTCTGCATCATCAGAAAATGTTTTCTAAGAGACATTCCTCTTTTTTGCTCCAGTCAGGATGTACCTCTTTGGTTTTCGTGGAGATATGTCAATTGCAGGTCCGGGAGCAGGCACATCCATAGGGAACATGTCCACCCACATCTCAATACGACCCTTTGAAAAGAAAAAAAGCTGCTATAATTTCCAAACAGATATGTTTCGTGACTCTAGACAATGTGGCTCTTTCCTACCTGTTCGATCCCAGGTTTGTCAGGGTTCAGCAAGGGTCTGGTCTCCACGTGCTCAGGGACAAGCTTGCAACCAACTCTTGGGATCTCCTCCCAGTGATTCAGCACTGTTAGAGCTAAATGCTCCTCAGTCTGCTTCTTCAAACCTAGTGGGTTGATACATGGACAAAAACAGAAAGGAAAGAACAAAGGAAGCAAACACACCCTTCAGTCCTGAAACCCTCAGCAAACAAGCTTAGTATGAATGAATATATAAGTGATATTACTTAGGTTAAAAGCAACAAAGACAAAAGAAGAAAAAAAAATGATCACAACATTATCATTAGATGATTAATTAGTGATTTTTTTTATGATCTCAAAGTTGTAGGAGAAAAATGCAGCAATACCATTTTCATCCTCGATTTCTGTTGATCCTGTAAAGATTCGATTAGCCACCTTGACTTTGCCTCCTGGCCCATAATGAGGTCCATCAGTCTTCCCATCCTTACAGAGCTTAGCCAGGATCTGACTGGGCTTCATAGGATCTCGCCAAACATTGTATCCATGGCTAATAACCAAGAAATACCAAAGAAGTTTCTGAAAGGTCTCTGGATATATAAGCCACTAAAACATGTAACCAAGAAACCATTAATATTTCAGTTGTCTGCTATTACTTTTACTAGTCTAAATTGGGCAGATACAAAATTACAAACCTGTAAGGCAGATGTTAAGTTCCCTATTTTGACATTACAACTGAAACAAGTACATGATCAAATATAATGAAGCTCACACAGAGTAGCTGGATGAAATGCCGCATGTGGCTCTGAATTTGCTGTAGAAACGATTCTCCAAGTCAATCTTTGTCTCTCCAATCAGGTCATCAGTGCCGACCAAATCCCAGTCATACACAGACACTGTCAGCATGGACTCCATGGGGAACGTGGCCTCAATGTCAAATGATCTGAGCACACACAAGTTGAGAATAAACAGAATAAATCAAACGGTGCAACAGATTTAGGCTCATCAAAATATAACCCTGCTGGATCACTGTGAAAAATGTAAATAAAAGCAGAATACAAGGATCTGCAAATTATTTAGGGGTAACACATCAAGTTATGGCAGGACAGTGTGTCATGGTCCCCCCTGTCCTCCCTGGTGCTGACCCTCCCACCTCTATCTTTCTCTCTCCCTTGCCGCTCTCTCTGTCTCCTCTGTCGGGCTGGGCTGGGGAACTAATCACCTTTACTCCCTTCAGATGTGCAAGCCAGCTACGCCGCCTCCTCCCACCTGCTTCACATCTGATCATCCTTCACTCTGCCATATAAGCTGCGGAGGAGCGCTAGGCCGACGCTGGATCGTCGTTTATGCTTGCATAAGCCCATCTAGCTGCTCTCAGTCTAAGAGTTTCACCCTGTATGTCAAAACCTTTAGTTTGTCTTCTTACCTGTGCAGCCCTGACCTCTTGTGTGCTCTCTCCAGGAAATCCTCTTTCGGACCTCAGAAAACCTGCCTTGGAAAATCCCCAGTCTCGGACCAGTTAAGGAAAGCCCCCGCTCAGCCCGGATTCCCTCCCAGCTTGCACATTCAATCCTGTCAAACCTTGCTCGTAATAAACCTCATAACTCTGCTTCCTGCATTTGGGTCTGTTCTGTTCGGGGACCATGACACTTTGGTATGTGCTGGAGAAGGCTTTGCGCAGCGGTCAGACTCTACCATCATCAGTGCAAGATCTTGGTGAAAAATTAATACAACACTGGATGGAAATAAATCTTGTGACATTGCAGAAGCTTATTGAAACAATGCCAAAGCGAATGCGTGCCGTAATCAAAGCTAAAGGCGGTCCAACGAAATATTAGAGTGTGTGTGACCTTATTTTTTTGGTGGTGACTTTTTTTTTGGCCATATATATATATAAATCCCCTCTCCCCCCCTGGGGGCGGTCTATCCTTCAAGCTCGGGTCCCATTCCAGAGGCCTGGGAGCTTGAGGGTCCTGCGCAGTGTCTTAGCTT
>VUQH01006279.1:10369-21906 GCA_015106775.1 Etroplus canarensis | reverse complement strand
AATGAAGATGTGGATGAAGGAACTTTCTGAATGTATTGGACTGGAAAGATTAGCATACATTGCCAAGGGCAAACGAAAAGACTTTGATAAACTCTGGGAACCATGTATAAATATTATGACCAATGAAAGTGGTATTTTTTTCTGAAATGATTTGCAAATGCTGTAAAATGTAGCCCCCGTCCCCCCTTTTTTAACTAATTAATTAAATTAATGTTTTATTTTTATCTTATTTATTCACTTAAAATTTTATTTTCCTCCTTAATTTGTTAATTAATCCAATTTCATTACATTTATTTGAATTGAAAAATGACGCAAGGGTATGCAGTATGTGTGTAATGGGTAAATGTTATGTGTTTGTGAAAAATTTTGAAAAAGACAATAAACATATTGCCATGGCCCTGAACAAAGCATCAATGTTACACTTCAAAGGGGCAAACCAGTCAAGGTTATCATTGTTATGCCAGACTGTAACCTCTATATGAAAAAAATCCAAAGCCTCAGCATCACTGTTTTGGCGACTGTCATGTTGGTTTTTGGAGCCTGAAATGTTTAGGAACTGAACTGGAACTACAGTATATAACTACACACATACATTCAGATCATCGTATGGTCACAGTGACACAAAGACTGACTTACCTGAAGGTTGTCCATCTTTGAGGAGCACTTTGTGAGAATTACCCTGGCCCGCAGGAGGAGGAAGGGGTTAGCCACCAGGCTATAGACAGATTCCCCATCCAGAAGCAGGCTGGAGCGTCTGGGGCTCCTAGTCAAAAACATAAAAATTTGGATTATGCCCTCACGCTGACAAATGACTAATGGAAATGGATGTCTGAGATTAGGATCTGTTTCAGCTCTGTTGCTGAATTTGTCAAAACTGCAGAGTGACAGCTGAACAGTATGAAGACCTCTGTCAATTTAATAGGCTTTGTTTTTGTTTTGTTTTAAAATAAGGACCTATAATCCGCTGTTTGGAACCACAGAGATGTTAGCCACCTTCAAAGCGTTGCCCAAAGAACCACAGAATGCTGCATCCACACATCTCAGAAAGAATTTTGAGAATGAGACATTATGTCTCTCGTTATTCCTCCTGTTGCATTCCTGCCCTCCTCCCCCCTCCCTGCAACTCTCCCAGCACACACACCTCCTCCCCCTCCCCTCAATTTGAGGACGAGCGAGCGAGGCTAAAAATGACTGATAGCACAGAGAGAGAGTCTGTGATCCACTCAGATGTCAGTCAGACGTTCCCACAAAGTTCAAAGCTGAAGCATTAAGAGTTCCCGTCAGTGGAACTAAAACCTTATCTTCCTCCACCAAACTTGGCACATCGCAGTCAGATGGGTAATGTTCTCCTGGCATTCTGTTGTAATGGTAGTTTCCTCTTACAGTACCACACTGGAATTCAGTCCATGTATTTAAACTCATGGTGACCCATTCTTTCACTAATGTCTGTAAAAGCACGCTGCATGGCTAGCTGCCTGATTTTCTACACTACTGGGACTGAATGAAACATCTAAATGTCGTGTTTATTATTTGTGTCCTCCCCTCTGTCCCTGAACTGCACTTTAAATCATCCTCTGTGAGAGCGTGTGGGAGTGTCAGATTCCTGGGTGGTTTTCTGTGGAAGGAGACAGTTTAACCTTTACACCCACTGTGCCTCACACACTAACTGTATGTTCCAGTTATTAAATTACACATGGACTCTGTCATGGTCCCCCCTGTCCTCCCTGGTGCTGACCCTCCCACCTCTATCTTTCTCTCCCTTGCTGCTCTCTCTGTCTCCTCTGTCAGGCTGGGCTGGGGAACTAATCACCTTTACTCCCTTCAGCTGTGCGAGCCAGCTACGCCGCCTCCTCCCACCTGCTTCACATCTGATCATCCTTCAGTCTGCCATATAAGCTGCGGAGGAGCGCTAGGCCGACGCTGGATCGTTGTTTATGCTTGCGTAAGCCTTCCAGCTGCCCACACTTTGTGTTCTTCACCCTGTGCGCTCTCTCTAGTTGCTCGTGGCCGTTTACCTGTGCAGCTCCGACTCTTTGTTTGCTCTCTTCAGGTAACCCTCTCTTGGACCTCGGAAACCCGCCTCGGAAAATCCCTCGTCACTGTCCCGCTGCAGAAAGCCCCCGCTCAGCCCGGTTTCCTTCCCAGCATCGTACATTTAAACCCTGTCAAAACCTGCTGCAATAAACCTCTTAACGCTGCTTCCTGCATTTGGGTCTGTTCTGTTCAGGGACCATGACAGGAGGCCCCTCCATGGCTTTAGCTCATCTGTCCTTTGGCCGAATGAGCTCAAAATGCTTGAACTACGGAAATGTTATGCCACCTAATGTGTTGGGTTCCCTTGAGCCAGGGATTTACAGCAGCTAAAACACCACAGTTGTGAGTTAAGTTTAAATGATAGAATCTGTGATAATGAGACATCTTGCAGCTTAAAAAAAAGATCCAACCCCCCACAAAAAACAGACCCCACCTTAAAGTGGCATATGCTTGGTTCAGCTGTTCCACTTTCTTGAGATCAGTACCAGAGAGGTCTCATGTAGATTTTGCAAGACTAAAAAATAATAAAATTTTTAAATATGAATCACACCACTTACCTACAATATTAATACAACAGGGGGAACTTTGTTTGGAGAGTTGTTTGGACATCTGCCCAAACACCACAGCAGCCCGTTTCACTTCCAACGTTTGATCAAGAGACTGCTGTATTTTATTCAAGTTAAAGCATGCATACAAAGGTGCTCAACTGCACTCAAGCACCCATACACACCTCTTCCTTTAGTCAACTACCTTAATTCCTGGGAGTGCCTGACACTGGGACGTTCCACCATTTTCAGACTTTATGGAAACCACCCACAGACCAAGCACTGTTATTTAAGCATTTCTGTGGTCACAGTTTCCATTATGTGTAAAATAAGCATGTACTAAAACACAAGATGCGTCACAACACTCAGCAGGGTGAGAGGAGATGAGAGGAACCAGCATGGCATTGGTCTACAGTAAAATGCTGAGTGGTTTCCAAAAGTAAAATCCCGAAAGTGTGTAAAAATGCTCTCAGGCGGCCTAGAGTAGCTTCCTCGTTTTGCAAAGAAATGATATTTAGAAAACGCAAGTCCGTATTTTAGAATTTTACAGTGTTTCCACAGAACAGAAATCAAGGCAAGGATTTTCTAAGGCAAGGATTTTCTTACTCAAGCAGAAAACACATTTTCTGTTTAATAAATAGGAAGAAATTCCAGAACACTGCACAGACTTCTGTTAAGTAAGGCAACAGACTGTTTGTTTAAACTAAACCTCCAACCAATCAAGCTTATGTATGTAGACAACCCCCAAAAGCCAATTATGAGCTTGGAAGAACCCTGCAAGGGATGAACTTAAACAACACAAATTGACTAATTAACTACTCAAATTCAACAACTTACTATATAAAAGTAAATACCATTTAAAAGCTAGAATTAAGAAGTGCCAGCAAACCTACTAAACCAGCAGCTGTAATCCTGTGTGCACTAAATGTACATTTGGCTGCTCATTTTTCCCCCCAAGGAGTCACCACAGCAGATTAATCCGCATTGGTAATTTGACAGAGGTTTTGCTTAATGCCCTTCCTGATGCAACCCTCCATTTTGAGAGAGGGGCATGTGTCCCCACCTGGAATTAAACCAGGGACCTTTGCTTGTAAGGCAAACACACAAGCCACTATGTTACAGGGGACACTAAGCCCATGTGTACTATGAGTGTATTTTAATTTTTCTCTTTTTAATACACTCTCTTGAAAACCAATTTTAAAAGTAGGTCCTACCTTTGAAAAAAAATATTTTTTATTCTGTTTGAGAGTCAATTTTAGGCTGCATCCTCACATTCCTGTTTTAACGCAAACACATCAAGGCCAATAACTGGTGCTTAATCACTACTTTAATAAGGTTGGTTTTCACTTATTTTCTGTGTGAACAAGCAGTCAAACATCTGAGTAATGAGTAAAGGAAAAAACTTCTCATTTTTCAGTCTCCTGAAAACAGAAATCAAAGTATCCTAAGCAGTTAAGATCCTGCTGAGAGTCTGCAACATTTATTGCTGCTAACATTATCATGTGAAACTTGACGCATGTGTGCCTTTGTATCTACAGATGCTGCATCTGCTTATATCTACAGTCAGTGGTGAGCCCTCCTTCAGCTGTTTCTCATGTCTGAATCCATATCTGAGGAATATGATAACTGAGTCAACGAATGGACATCCCTTATGATATTGGAACTGATGCTGACGCTGTTTTGCAAAGAGTCTGACAATGTGAACACATAAAATAACCGTCATATTGGTGGGAAAACTATTTTATGTTATTGTCTCCTCATTGATTGTGTTATTGTAGCAGCTTGGTTTGGTCTTGGTGTTGCATGTAGTTGATTCAGTCATTGTGCCTGTTTTAAATGACACTGCTGGTGTTAAATGCAAGAATCCAACTTAACTGCACATTTCTCTGGGCTATAGCCAACATAGATCAATATTAAAATTTTTTATTGGCTTCTGTGCTAATTAGAGCGATGGGGGTGTGGTATTGGAAAGGTTAGTGCAACTTTCAGCAAAAATAAAGCAGGCCCTACCAATACAGCTGTTAATGCATAATTACAAACAGACTGATGGAATCTTTTTTGTAGTGTTATCTCGGTATTTAACGCCAGCTTTGGATCATGATGAGACCAAACTGGAATCTAGGCCTGCAGGGCATCCCCTTCCAAAACCTGAGTCAGCTTTTCTATCACAGCCGAAAAGCAAATATGGGTACGGTTAGCACATTGCCTTCAGCAAACATACTTCAAACACACCAGGCCAAGACCAGACATGCTGCTTTGAAACCTGCAGTACGTGTGTCACCCTAAACAAGTGGAAAGACCCTTCCTGAGCATGTACACAGCTTCATCCTGAATCCTGGATGGACACAGTGCAAAATGTACCTAATTACAGGGAGGTGAACTCTGTTTTCAAGTCCCAGGAAGCTTCCATGGTGCTTTAGTCATATGTAAACATAAGATAGCTGTCTAGCAAACAGACAAGGTGACTTTGTGCTGCTTTTACAAGACAAAGGCTCTGTCTGAAGCAAATGACTTTTAGGTCTGCAACAAGTGACTATCTTCTCAAATAATAAAAGAATCATTGAGAAAATGTTTTAATTTCCTAGAACTCATTGGATCACATGCAGAATTCTAGTTCTGACTGAAAACTAAATGTGTAAACAAAATTCTGTATTATATATGACCAACAGTAACAAATGGTCATACATGAGCAGGTAGTAAAATACCTGAAATCATTACCTAATTACTGAAGAAGATTAAGATTAATTTGTGATAAAAGGTTATTCATTTTAGAGCCAGTGTGTTTTTATTTTTCAAAGGATTAAAGGTTCTTTAAGGATGAAGAGCTTGTACCTGCATTAGCCTATATACTGCCTGCATCTGTGCATGTTTGCTATCAAAGGAGACATCTCAAAAATCCCAATGAACAAGCATCACTCCCAAACACAAAGGCCCCCTGTCTGCCTTTCTATAAGCACCACTTACACCAGCCATAAGACAAACAGAGAGCTCTATTGTTCATCATAGTGGGGTTTTTTGACTGAGAGGCATAAGAAGACAAAGGCAGAAAAATCTGCATTGAAATGCTACAGTCAACACCTGCCTGCACACTCTTTTCATTCTAAAAAGAGCCTCAAAATTAAACAAAAAGAAGACACATTCAAAATTTCCTCTTGGTGAAAACAGCCATATAATTCACAGAGGCATACAGAGAATACTGTAAATAAGGGGGAGAGTAGACCATTATAATTGCTTTTCAAAACCTTCAGCCCTGATCCCTTCAGGCAAAGACAGCAATCATAACCCATCTTCACTGGACCCAGCTCCAATATTCCCAGTATAAAAAACAGCGAGGTCTTAATTCTTCTGTACCACGTGACTAGTAAACTATGCTTCAACACATGAACAGGCAACACAAAACAAAATAGTGGCCTCAGGCTCACTTGTTTCAGAGGAGAGAGTTTACGCCCACAAGCAACTAACATTACCAGTCTGTGTTGAGATGAGTAGCTGTAGGGGTAAGAAAAAAGACTTGGCGAGAGGAATTCATAAACCAAGCATAAATCATAGCACAGTTTGTTTTACTTAATCTTTTTTTATCCGAGTAACGTGGCAATTTCCGTAGACATGACAGCACATACCCAAGTCTGTCCACATAATGACACTTTCTATGTTTTGACTCATGCAGGCCTCGACTCATTCTTCACCTTTACACAGTTCTTCATGAGAAAAGTTAAAATGATTTACCTCAGGATCAATATATTTAGCACAAAAAGACAAAACAAATATGGAATTCATTCACTGTTTTTACCTCAGATATCAATTAATTGTATTTGAGATTTGACAGTGTGTTATGTAAGATGCTAAAAATAGTTATAAGTGTTACCTATAAGTGTGTACATACATAAGCATGCTTGGTTCGCGTGCATAGCTGAGGCAATAAGTCTGGGTTACCTTACTTCAAACTGGTTAAACAATTTTAAATCACAGTACTGGTAATTTTCCTTTAGGGAAAGGACAAAACCTCTTTGACTATGAACACATTTTCTGCTTTGATTTGTGTTATCTCCAAGCTCAAGGATGGATGACGTGAGGCAACGCAGTTAAGACTATTGTGTGTCCAATGATTCGCCCGACATGGAAACATATTAAAGGTATTCAACAGCCACCTGCAAGAATAACCTGCAGCTCTTTTCAACCTGGGTGAGTAGGCAGGATGCATCAACATTACTTTTATTCCTCCCAACAACAAGATTCGTGTGAAGTGGATGGACATTTATTTCTCTATCTTCAGACTGGCTAGAATAAAAATGAAAAACCCTAAAGGCATTTAAGCAATTAGTGATGTAGCAATGTAAACACAGTGAACAAAAGATGGAAATTTAGGGTCTAAAATAAAGTTTCATGTGATAAAATCTTCCAAGAGCTTTTCCTGCCTATGTGTATGCACATGATTGTGGCAGAAGTTCATTTATGTTGGACAGAAGCACACATTCTTTTCATGTTACAAAATGCACAGCTTACGTCTTAACTTGACTACATAGTAATTTATGTTTGACATTAATACAAATGCAATGAAATGCAACACTGAACAGTGTGCATGTGGTGCCAAAGATTACTTATGTTAAAAGTCTACTGTTGTACAGACTTTTTTTAAAGCAATCTGCCTTAATATATTCCTCAAATTTCCTTTTTTTGGCTGTAGTGAAGACAGGAAGATGCTGAAATGTGAGCCCTGGCAGTTTGCAAGTAACAGTTGCCAAAAAGTGCATTACAGAATCCGGTATGAAGTGGCCTTGTTTGTTTTAAAAGCCTTAAAGGGTCTTGCACCTGCATATGTGGCAGCTATACTACCATCCATAGCCAACAAAACAGTTTTTCACTTTGCCTCAGTTAATTTTAAATGACCTTTGGACCAGAGAAGACGTTAGCATTTCTGGATCATGTTCACATATGGCGTTTGCTTTGTATGACAGCGCTTTAATCTGCATTTGTGGATGGCATGGCAAACCGTGTGCACAGCCAATGATTTCTGGAGGTGTTTCTGAGCCCTACTGATTTCCAGAACAGAATCATGCTTGCTTGCAATGCAGTGCTACCTGACAGCCAAAGCATCTAATATTGATTTTCGGCCATCTCCTTTGTGCACAGAGGAGCCTCCAGATTCTCAGACTCTTTTGATGATATTATGTGCTGTAGATGAGGGAATATTCAAAATCTTCAATTGTATGTGGAGGAACAAAATTGCTCCACTATTTGTAGACAGTTTCTGGCAGATTGCTGAACCTCTGCCAATCTTTACTTCTGAGAGGCTCAGCTTCTCTGAGGTGTTTTTTAATACCCAATCACATTGCTGTCCTGCTGCCAATTAACCTCATTAACTGCAAAATATTCCTCCAGCTGTTTCTTTTTAGTACCACTTGCTTTCCCAGCCTTTTGGAGAGGTGCTGCTGCTGCCATCAAATTCAAGATGTGCTAGAATTTTTCATGAAATAGTAAAATGCCCCACTTTCTCATTTTGATATAATATTTGAGATTTGCAAATTATTGCATTATGTTTTTATTTATATATCAGGCAGCTCCAAGACCTTTTTGTAACTGGGGTTGCAGTACTGTTGCAGGTTTATAGAGAGCATCTGGTTCACAATCAATTTTGTTGTTTTCTAAAGCATTTAAAAAAGGACAGCCGTTTGTTCGAGGTCGACTGGAGTGTAAAATCAAAAGTGATTTGGTTTCACAGCTATTATAGGAACTCCAGAGACTAAACTTTACAGTCTGGGTCAGTTCACCATTTATAACACCATCATTATTAAAGCTAAATCCTACTAGTCAACACCAAGTAAGCTAGCATCCAACCAGATGAAGTTTAGTCCAGTAAGAGATAAAAACAGAAAGCGGGAGACAGCCTCAGGCACCGGGAAACAATGGCAGAGTCCAGAGATATAGCAAGTCATAAACTGCCGTTACACTTTTCCCCAGTCACCATTTGTTAGAGAGTAAAGTAAAGCTGGAGCATTAACGCTGTATCTAAAGGCAGGCTTGCTCTCAAATGCTTCTTGCGGTGTTAATGTTTAACACAAGCAGATTTTGACTGAAGTTACTAGTTACAAATGGGATACCCGGCTCCACCTAGAAGAGCAGGGACCCGCTGGTTAATGTTAATACAACTTTTAGAAAATGTAAAAAGAAAAAAAAGCGACCATTAAACAAACTAGTTTCAGGAACAAAGACGACCGTTTGTTCCAACTAAATGTAAAGTTTGCAACCAAAAGAATAAATCACAGCTATAGCTTCAAGACACTCACTTACCGAAACTCTGCTCTGTGACAATTTAAATGTTTCCGTAGTTTTGTTTCCTCGGTTTACCGTTCCGGAAAAAATCCACAAAAGTTGGTTTCTGAAGTTCTCCGTGCCCACCAGTACAACCCCACCGTCCGTCCTCATCGCTACGCCATGATGTCGAAGTGACAGAGCCGCTGGAAAACTTCGCACGTCATGGCTGAAAAATCCCTCCCAGCTCCGGCCCGGATTGGCCTGGAATTTAAATGGGAGTCCTGGGGTGTTCACTGCAGCACAGCTAAAATGGGAGATGGGAGTTTCCCGAGGGATAAAACCATCCCCGGTAACGGAAGTAATTCACAGGACAGAGAAATAGTTTGCAAATAAACGCATCTTTACTTCTCTGTTTATGTGGGAATACTGACAACTAGCAGCCGCTTTCAAACACATCGGTCCGTCGAGCTCAGTCATGCAAAACTAAAAATTTCGAATCTTTTCCAGGATCAGGGAAACAACATATTCCTCCAAGTCTTGGAGTCGGTACATCCGCGGTTGCTCAGTTTTAAAGCAGCACAGGCGACATCAAGCGGTCTTCACGTGTCAGTGGTGGAAAAAGTTGGCAATAAAGTAGTAATACCGCACTGCAAAATTACAGAGTTTAAGCAGAGGCGTTTATACCGGCGTATTAGGACCACCGAAAGTTAATAAACGGATTGGGGTGGGGCCGGGGTGGGGTAAAATTTCCGAGAAAAAAATGGATTTTTCAAAAGCTCAAAAACCTGGCAAATTCGTGAGATAAAACATTGTGAAATAATGAGAAAAAAATGGCAAGCCTATTAGAAAAAAAGGGAATTGAAAGAGATAATGGCCGGCAATATTATGACAAGAAGTGGCAAAATGAGAAAAAAGTGGCAAAATTATGAAAAAAGTGGCTAAGTTACGAGAAAAAAGTGGCAAATTTTATGAGAAAAATGGCAAATGTACAAGAAGAAATAGCAATTGAATGAGGTAAAAGCTGGCAAACTTACAAGAAAAAAGTGGCAAATTTATGAAAAACAAATGAAAAAGATATGGGAAAAAGTGGCAAAATTTAGGAGACAAAATTCAAAAATTTATAAGAAAAAAAACGTGCACATTTGCCAGAAAATGAACCACATGCTTCACTCTCCAAGGACCAATCACACATCAGACTCTGCCTGTACAAAGGGAACGATACATACCGCGGAGAGGCATCGACGCCGGATGCTTACGTTAATTTAGGGATTCTGGGCTAAAACCACCATTATTTCCTTGTTGCTAAATCCAGTTGAAAAGTATAATTTAATAAGGTCATTCAAAGTTTGTATAATGCACAGTAAAAGCAATGAGCAAAGTGATGAGCTTCCTTGGCCAAAAAAACACGATCTTCTGAGATTTTTTCCCTGGCAAATTTGCCATTTTTCTCATAAATTTATGACTTATCTAGAAAATTGTGGGGGTTTTTTTTGTGCTTTTCTTTTATTTTTTTTTTTTAACTTATAGTGGCCTAATACACTGTCACAAATTTCCCAGGTTTTCCTTGTAAATTTGCTGGTATTTTTCTCGTTAATTTGCCAGCACTTTTCTCATAAAGCTGACATTTTTTTGCATAAATATATGCCTTCTCACAGTTTTTCTTGGAAATTTACCCCTACTCCACTCGCTTTAAAAACTTTTTTTTTCAAAACTTTCAGTGGCCCTAATATGTGGTCACAAATTTGCCACTTTTCCCTATAAATGTATGATTTCTCTCAAAAACTGAGTTTTTCTTGGAAAACTACCCCCACTCCACATCCTTTTTTTCTTTTTAATTTCACTGGCCCTAATCCACAGTTGTAGGCATAGTTTGCCACCTAGTGTAACCTCTTCTTTTGGTTGCTCTCATTAAGTGTGGACACAGTGGATTATCTGCCTTCCTCTCAGTCTATCTAGTGCAGTGGAAATGCCCCCCAAATTTCGATACCCCTGCCAGAGGCAGAACAAATTCTCTAAAGTCTCTAATAAATGAAACAGATTCTTGGATAAAACATATTTTAATGCAAAAGTGGTTAAATTCATAGACACTGTAGAATGCTCCATGAATTAAAACAACTGCAAAATAATACCATGCCGAATTGGAGCTCCTGCACCTGAACTCATAATTTCATAATGGAAGCTCTTATTCATCCCAAATTGGGCTTGACAAGTAAACAGAAGGTTCCTCTGCATGTCTGAGGAAAAAAACCCAGAATGTCAATAGCTTGATGCTTGATTGAGGAAATACAGCCCTAAACACAGAAGTACCAGACTGAAATTTCAAACAGGATCATCTGTGATGAATGCATTCATATACTTTTGAGCTGTTTTGCTGTAAACAGCTAACCCCTGATGTAATCTCACCCCCACCTTGAACCATGTCACTCCTTCTGCACCCCTCACCACTGTCTTGTTGTCCTCATACGTTCCGCACCACCTTCACATACTTCTCGACCACTCGTGACATCCTCACACAATACCACTGTTCCTCTCTTGGCACCATATGGTATGCTTTCTCTGAATTTCAAACTGTCACTAGAATGACATTTTCTCAAAATTTTTTAGGGTGCATCATTCTGTGCAAGCTTACCTGACAAAATGTAGAATGGGTATTTAATAATAGTTGTTTACGTGTGCCTTGTCGTATACCTGCATGTCATTTGTATA
>VUQH01006279.1:0-10349 GCA_015106775.1 Etroplus canarensis | reverse complement strand
CATGTCATTTGTATAATGTATAGGGTGTATTCCTGGTGCTGGCCCTAAGCCTGGAGAAATGGTAAAGATTGTGTTTTATGCCACCTGGCATAAAATATTTGCTAAATCAAATATGCAGACCACCAGTGAGCTATACACTGATGTTAGCAGATTTGTACAGCCAGTAGGGAGCATATGGTAGAGGATCTGGAGAAGTGGAGGCTTGCACGGGAGAGAAGCGAAATGCAATTTGGTCGAAGCAAAGCTTAACGTGTGAAAGAGTGAAACAGGCGGAATGGTACACATGCAAGCAGTAAAGGTAGCAAGGGTGGATAAATTTAATTAGCTAATGGGCAATGCAGAAGAGAGGTGAAGAAGAGAGTGCAGGCAGGGTGGAATAGACAGAGACAAGTGGAGCCAGGATTAGAAGTAAGTACATCAGTGGGCCAGCCCAGATTGAATGGTCTGAAGGGAGGGGACAGTGGATATACTGGACAAAGGATGAAAAGATGGAGCTGCCAGGCAGTAGGAAAAAAGGAAGACCACAGAGAAGGTTCTTGGATTGGTGTCACAGAAGTGACTGCAAGTGAAAGAATGAGACTGAGGCAAATGAGATTTCCACTGTATAATTTTACAGAATAACTGAGGTAAATTGGCAGTTGTTCTAAAATATGTTTACATCTTATATTTTTATACTGACATCTTGTAGCATGCACTATCCGAGTTGAATAAGAAATACTAAAATGTAAGTGATGTACATTCAATCTCACCATCTCATGATAGCTATGATATTTTATTAGGGCAGAGCAGAACAAACAAAAAAACACCACCAGTAAATAAAAAAAATGAAAAAAGGCAGCAAACAGCTTTTCATCTAGTGGAAGCTTGATAAAATAAGTTCTGAATTTTACAGTGCTCTAAAGCAGCTACAACAAAGTTATCCAACAGACATTTTAGCCCAAACACAGGCAGGATAATTTTTATCCCAACCAGTAAATATAATGCTGAACTGTTTCAAGTCAACTGTAGGTCTCCAAAGCACTGTCCCTCTTCAGGGGCCTCTCCACCTTCACGATGCTCGGGTCACATTCCAGCATCTCTCTGATCCAATCATCATCCAGTGCTCCCTCTATGAACTCCTCTAGACTGATGATGGCTGCAGACACGACAAGGACAGGCGGTAATTGGAGACAAGTGGCACAGGACAGACTATTAATAATCCATGTCTATAAGGGTTGATATCACTGAATGTTTTTTAGTGTTAGTAAACTACTGCCAATAAAATATACCCAAATTATATTATCAGTGTAAAAGGAGCTTTATTTGCCCCTAAATTTTCTACTGAATTACATCAAAAGGAAAAGAGCAAATGTTCTTAAACTTCTTCCACACCTGATCATACTTCTGCTAAATGCCTTGAGTTCGTATCTTTTAAATTATACCTCTTATGTGTTTACTTAACCAAGTGAATATCAAACATGCTGCAGTTTTATCATACAGTTAGACCTGTAAGTTCAGACACTTTTTTGTAATTTTGCCTCTAAATTCCACCATAGTGGATTTTAAATTAGTTAATACATGATTGAAGTTGACTGAAGATTTTCAACTTTATTTCAAGGGGTTTGACAAAAGTATTGCATTGATTGCACAGGAATCAGCCATTTTTATACATCGGTTCCCCATTTACAGAGGTTCAAAAGTAATGGGAAATTGACAGACAAGCATTTTCATGCCAGGATGAGGCCTGTTTCCTTGTTATTTGATGAAAAACTAAGCAGATAATAGCTTTGCAGTTGATTCCATGTTTTGAACTTTGATTTGGTAGCTGTTCACTGAAACTCCATGAGGTACCAAGAGATGTCGATGGAAGTGAAGGCTGGGTTAGGTTTTGATTTTTCAGCCTATCAGAGAGCAAAAACTTTCAGAATGGCCAAATCAACAATCTAGAACACTCTTAAAAAGAAGGAATGCAATGGCCAGCTCAGCAACACCAAAAGGCCTGGAAGCCCTCAGAAGACAACTAAAGTGGATGATCACAGAATTATTTTCTTTAAGAACAAAACTCAACATCTAGCCAAGTCAAGATCACTTTTGAGACAGTAGGTACATTATTATCAAAGTTCACAATGAAGAGACCCCTTAGTGTAAACACAAAACACAAATCACTGGTTACACTCAAGAAAAGGAAGACTAGATTAGACTTCACCAAAAAATCTCTTAAAAAAACCTACCACGTTCTGGAAAACATTCTTAGATCCTTGAAACCAAGATTATTTTGGACCAGAATTATAGGAATAAAAAAGTATGGAGAGGGAATTGAACAGCTCATATTTTGAACCATATCACATCATTTGTCAAATATGGTGGAGGCAGTGTTACAGCATGGGCATGCATGGCTGCCAGTGGAACTTGGTCACTAGTGTTTAATGATATGACTGCTGATAGAAGCACCAGGTTTAATTCTGAACTGTACAGGGCTATGTTCTATTCTCTGATTCAGCCAAATGCTGCAAAATGGACTGAACATGCTGCACAGTGAAAATTAATCAAAGTATACTGCAAAAGCAACCCTAAATTTTCTAAAGGCAAAAAAATGGGATATTCTTCATTGGCCAAATCAGTCATCAGGTCTCAGCACAATAAAGCATGCTTTTCAGTTGACTGAAGATAAAACTGAAAAGAAAGAGTCCCACAAACAAGCAGAAACTGGAGGCAGCTGCAGTGAAGGCTTGCCAGAGCACCTCAAGGTAGGAAACACAGCATTTGGTTGTGGTGCATGGGGTCTAGACCAAGTAATAAAACCAAGCCTTATACTTAAAATTATGTTAGTTTATCCCATCACTTTTGAGCCCCTGGTAAATGTGGAAATGGGCTAAAAATGTCACTAATTCCTTAACAGTTAATGCAATTCTTTCGTTAAACTTCTTAAATTAAAGCTGAAAGTCTGCACTTGCATTACACCTTTAACCGTTCGATATAAATTCGACTGTGGTGATAAACAGAGGAAAAATTACCCCAAACATTTAAATAAAATAAAAAACATACGTGCCACTGTCGGGAACCCAACAGTAAATTGCATTCATTAACGCTGCTTTAAGCATTTTTGCTTTCGTTCTCAAAAGTTGTGACTACATAACACACTAAGCAAATAAAGTTATGGTGGGGGGGGTTCTTTTATTTATATTACAGATACCGATCCCTCAACCCTATCATGGTGACATCTGTAGTTGATTGTACGTCCAAATTAAGCAGTACTATCCCAGGTGGGGACACAAGCCCCTTTCACCATGGGCGTCAGGAAAGGCATCCGGTGTAAAACCTCTGCCAAATTACCAATGCGGATTAATCCGCTGAGGCGACCCCTTGGTGGGGAATACAAGGTAGCAGCCGAAAGGTACATGATTTAATGGGGGGGGGGTCACTTCCTCACCATTATTGTCTTTATCTAATCTCGCAAATATCCTGTTGGTGCATTCTTCAGCTGTGAGTGGATTAGGTCTGGTTAAAGCACCAGCTACATTCATCTTATAAACAGCCTGTGAACACAAAGAAACACACCAGTTGAACTGAAAGCTGCAATATCTGGCATATCTTCTGTTTTGTACAGCCTTTTCATAGGACATATCATAGTGCGCCCTCACACAGATACACACACCTGCATGATCTCCAGCATTTCCTCCTTTGTGATGGCTCCGTCTCTGTCTTTGTCATAAAGCTTGAATGACCAGCGCAGTTTCTCAACAGCTGAACCTTCAATAAGCATGCTGATGGCCATGACATACTCTCTGAAATCAACCATCCCGTCCTAAGGAGAAGCACCATAATCAACAGGTTTTGTTTCAACATCATCGGTATTATGAAAGTAATTTCTCCATACTCAGACATTGAGCTACAATATAAAGTCATACTTTCTTTACCCCATTATTGTCCAGCGTGCGGAAAATCTGTTCTGCATAGTCAGCTGACTCACTGCCCACAGTTCCATCACAGAAATGCCTTTGAAACTCATGAAGAGTGATCAGGCCGCTTGGACACTCAATAATAAACTTTCTGTGAGAGGGAAAGATGCATCAAGTTTCTGTTTTAATATAGAAAAGGAGGTGGAAACGCTGGAGACGGCTTTGGAGAAGTGTCTGATTTTCAGTAGGGGAGACAAAATGTGTCTTTAATTGAGAATTAATAGAATTAAGGTCAACACATGCCCAACCTGTGGAGATTACATGCATTTGAAAGCTTATTTAGAGGCAGCATCAGGAGTGCTAAGATAATTAGGTCAAATTACATCATGGCAGAGTGAAGCTAATCAGTCTGGAAGAGATAACATTACTCTATTGCTGATGCAGGAGTAGTTTTGCAGATTTGACTTTTTATAAATACTGTACTGAAAGCTGTTATGCCAACTGTCAAGTTTTAAAGTGGACCTATTATGCGTTTCCTTGCCTTCTGTCATGAATACTCTTACACTCATATTAAACATGGTCAGACATTATTTAAGGTCAGCAGATGTTTAATCAGAATACTATATTAATCCCAGGAGGAAATTGCTTGCTAATCCCTATGAGCTTCAGATTGCTCTAAACCATGGGTGTCAAACATACAGACTGTGGACCAAAACCGGCCGCCAAAGGGTTCAATCCAGCCCCCTCAGGGGGCTTAGGAAAATGTGTAAATTTCAAAAGGTGGCTTTAATATTGGGCCTTTAACTGTATTACTTAGCTGTTTTATTGACAGACATAACCCATGGCCTCACTTGGAGTAAAAATTAAGAAAGAAAATCATTTATTTTTGCTGTTAGTATTCAAAATACCACAAAAGTTCCTTTTCACTATTCACAATAGATATGTCTGGGTTCTTTAAGATGAAATTGGGTTGTATGTGATTCATGAGGTAAAATAAGTTTGACAACCCTGCTCTAAACGCTTCATTTTAGACATTTTTCCTACTATTGGCTCTGCACGATGTCAATAAAAGCAGATATCTTTGATGTAGTCAGGCACAAAAGCTCAGTCCACCTGTTGATTAAAACTTATGTTTAGAAGGACGGCCAATCAGAACAAAGTTGCTTAAAGAAAGGTTAGTATTAAAGGCAAAGGTGCTATAACAGCTCATTTCAGAGGGAGAATTAACTTAGGCCCTGTATAACACAAATATGGATTATTTTGAACATTGAATCACTCAAAGTATTTCTATCCATTTCATATGTCCATCTTCTTAACCAAATATTAAATTTTGTTTTGCGAGAAAGCTGGAACCTGTCCTGACTGTCAATGTATGAGAGGCTGGGTACACACTAGACAAGTCGGCAGGGCCATCACAGAGAGACAATCATTTACACTCACATTCACATGTATGGCTAGTTTAGATTAAGGAATTTACCCATAAGAATGTCTTTGAACTGTGGGAGGAAGCTGGATTAGAGAGACCACAGCTAGCTGGCAGGATCTAATCAGGAACTTACTTGTTGTGCTGCAGTGCTACCAGACTACTAAAATAGCTAGTAGAGCCCATATTTTGAACTCTGTTTATTTAAAAACTCTAAAAATATGGAGCTAGAAATGAAGTTGAGATCTTTTTAGAGCTGAAGAAAACCTCCATGTTAAAAATTTAAAAAGCTTAAACTGAATCACTGAACACTTCTACTCCTCCTCCTACAATACATAAAGCTTGGAACTTCAGTTTCTCTGTGAAAATTCAGAAGACAAAATGAAGAACTTACCTGAACCATTCGTAAAGCTCTATGACATAAGACTCTCCTCTCCTACAAGGCCACGCAGCAGCTTGGCCCATTCTGTAAAGAAACAGCAGTTCCACACTCCCCACCGACTTTATATGGACAACAAATCCCAGCTTACACTGCTCCTAGTTGCTACAAGCACTGCCTTATCACATTTGACAAATTACTCTGAGCTAATCTCCTCAAAGGGAGGAGACAAAGAGGAAGGATGTATGTGGATGGAGCACAAAATGTAATTACTAAAAAGGCAGTTCACGTCACATCACATACATGTAACTGCTGACTCGAGTGTTAAGACTCACAAATTGTTAAACATATTACTGTTAGTCAAATATGCATAGATATCTGAAACTACCAAAGTTTAATTTGAAGTTTAAGTCAACTAATATTTATTCACAACCTGGGAAGACAGCCCAGATGTTGATAGTAGCAGCAATAATGCACTAGACAAATAGAGCTCAAAAATCAAACAAGACTGAACTTGTATTGTGGTATGATAGCAGCAGTAACAAACCACAAACTGATAATCATCCAAAAATTTGAGGTCCTTCCACTGGTGGGGAGACTGGTGGTCAGTCTTAACTTCCAGTGTCATATAAAGCAGTAATTTTTGGAAACCAATACGGGCAACCAAAGCAATATGCAACTAGATACACAAACAAAACAAAGCATGAAATAAAAAAAAAAAAAGGAATGTTCCCTAGCTTACAAAAACTATTTTATTCTTAATGGAGACAAAAGCAAAATATATCACCTCTTAAAATGACTCATCAGTAAACAGCACATAAACTGATGTGAGCGCAATACTTAGGCTTTCTGGGGAAGTGACAACCACAACAGTGCAATGATTGCACACAATAAACAGGATTTTCAAAAAAAAATTACAATATTGACTTTTTGCCCTTCAAAGGACCAGTCTGTGTCAATGGCACAGATCCATAAGCTGCATGTTTGATTAGGTAGTGAGAACTGATGCAAACATGCACAGCTCCTGTTTCATTTCTGTACAAGCCTCCACTTCATTCATGATGCACACATTTTGTCCAGTTAATTCGGTGATACATTTTAGCCCTCCTTTAAGTCCGCAGAGGCGCCACATTGGAGGCCTTGTCCAAAAGCAACGGAGGGTCATTGTGTGTCCGAGCAGGAATGTCCAAAGGCACTTTGGACAGGACACAGGCAGGAGGGGGGCCCCTTGTGAGTTCAGCTGCTCCATCAACTGGCTCCTTAAAATTCAAGCATTAGATAGAACAGACAATATTCTGTGTGATTCACAACAAGCTTTTCCAAACTCGAAACAGGATTTGTTACTGGAAAAGCCTGAACGGCTCATTGAAAAATGAAAAAATGTGGGCCCAAGATGCCAAGAACCAAAGTATGGCATACAAACTATACTGTCACACATGCTTACACGCAATTGGTTTAGATACTAACCACTAATAAGAAAGTTACAGATACACAGCCTTTTTGAAGGAGCAATAAAAAGAAAAAAACAGACTCCATTGCTCTTCCTTTGAGACTCAGTTTACAGCACTAAAAATGGTATATGTATCTAACACACACACACACACGCCAGGTATAAAGTAAGACCAAAATTCATGTGCCAAATGATCATTTTCCTGGATTTCAGTAGTTCATGTTTTAATTTTCTTTCTCTGTTACAGTTACCAGAAAGTGTAATCACTAACTGTTCTAACATAAAGGATTTATTTTTAAATAACCTGAAACAGGGTAACATATAAATCAAAGTGTTTAAGCTAAAACTGCAATTTTTCATAAAACAGCCAAATACAACAAATGACTAAAAATGAAGTAAATTTCTATATTATCTGGCATCATCAGGGCCTAAACTCACAATTTTTAACTTTACCATATGACAACACTTTGGTAATCCCATAATTATGAGCCCCGATGTCAAACTCACAAACTCGTCACATAATTGCTATTGGATCTTTTGTCGTTTTAGTAAAAGCAAGGTAAAACTAAAGATGAGGTAAATACCGGTCCGTGGCCCATTCAAGTTCTCACAAATGTCACATCACAAATCAGCCAATGTTCTTCTGTGTTCAGGAGTCATGCATGTGACTATCACATGAGAGGAAATAAAGGAACAAACTTTTAAGTTTAGGATTTATGGAATGAGTTCTGCATAGCACAATCCCTTAATAAGCATATGCATGACAACCCCGTGTGCTTCAACAAGCAAAAAAGCATATTTTCAAAGACTGTCAGTGCATAATAAGAAAAAAAGAGCTGAAGCTATGGCTTACCTGCAAGACTATAAAAATGACAATAAGAACACAGATGCACAGGTGAACAAGTACAGTGTCATTACACCACATTATACATTATGTAGGGAAGTTTGTAAAACCTTAAACTTGATAACTCCCTGACTTGGATCAGTCTCAAATACATACTGATAAAATGTCACAGATGTGAAATGGGTTTGCTGTTCGGTCATTGCTACCAAATCTCAATTTCAGCATCTCTAAAGTGCTGTTCTGCTTTGCATGAAGTCGTACTGTAGTGTTCATAAAACCATATGGGTTTGTAAATGATCAACCCTCATAACTGGCAGCTCGCCAACAAATTCAGGACAGTGGATACTTTCTACCAAGAAATGCTAAGTGTCTGAAGCTAGAACTCATAAATTCTGAGGCTTTTTTATGCAAACTACCCCTTTAAGACACACGTGGCCTGAAGACATGGTGTTTGCAATCACATCAACTCCACATATATACAGCGACATATGTCAGCGTACAAGAGGTTACTAGACCGTTTCCATGAAAATGTTCAGATACTGACAGGTTAAGAGAAAATCTCTGAGTGCCATGCCATTAGGTGACTCTCAAAGAGAGCAGAGGTTATGGAAGTGTCGTCTGCCGTGGTACACTTTATACCCACGGTTTGGATCCTGAGGGGTTGCAGAGCTTCTCCAGGTTCTTAAGGTGTCTTCTTGCATTTCAATCAAGCAGACAGTACCTAATGAAATTACAACCTTTTAAAAACATGAAATCAAATCAGTGCAATTTTTGCATCACCACTCCCAACTTTTGTTTAAATGTAGGCAGAATAGAAATAGAAGCAGGAATTCTCGAGCCATCACGATGCACATCATATTTTTCTGTGCGTTCACTGGCTATTTGACCTTTCTGAGGCTGACAGCTGAGTCTGACTGAGAAAAGCAGAGAAGAACAGTGTTTCAGGGCTGGCAGGCTGCTGCAAAGCTTTGGAGGCACATCCTCCTCCTGAAGAGAGAAAGCAGGTGCCCTTTACTGTCACTGATCCAACTCCTCTGAGAGCAGTCCCCCAAACACTACACAGCTTATGTGGAAAAGGGTAACTAATATATTAAAATCTTAAAAAAGCAAAACAGAATGCTACTCATTGGAGTGAGCATCAAGCAGTTTTCCCCCATCATTGAAATGACGGTCATAACATGTCACACTGTAATGCAGATTCTATAAGGACCAGTGCATCTCTTCAAAGTCCACAGCTTCTCCCAAATTGGTGTCAGTCTCCAGGAGGCTCCAGATTACCGCCATTGCTGCCTCATCGTTGCTGAGACTACTCAGGCCTGGTCCAACCATGCTCTCCAAATCCAGCTGGGAATTTTCCCCTGGGGTAAGGTGGAGTAGGGAAAAAAGAAAGAAAGGTTACTGGGTTATAATGGGGGAGACATAACTACAGAAAGGGAATTACTTTAAAATTATGTTTATCAACGGGATGAGATTAAGCACCCAGGAGCGTTTCTCCTCCTGAGAATGTTGCTCCTTGAGGATCACTGTCTGAGCTGGACTTTCCTGGAACTTCCATATCTGAAGTTTCTCCATTTGGCACCTGAAGACCAACATAAAAAGCATATTATAAGCCTCACAACAACATAGTGAGAATCTATTTTTTAGTGATGAATTTATGCCTTTCAACATACATTTCACTTTACAACATATACAGCTGTGATAGTTTTGACATGATGGTTTGACTTCTAAAAGATATGTTTTGTGGGTTGCTTGCAAACATGTTAACCCAGACCAGGACATATAAGCCTTACACTGTTGCTGATTTGATTGTGAGTTTGTGGAGACTTGTCCTGTGGTAGACTGAACGGGCTAGCGTTACCACTGGAAGGTGATGAATTCGCCCTAAAGAAAACCCACATAGATTAGATTAACAACTGGTAAGCACAGCATAGCAACTGTCGCCGTAAACACTGCTGTATTTATGCAGATGTTACAGTTTAAAAAAAAAAAAAAAAAAATTAGATCCAAGGGATCCAAGGTGTTTTGATGCCATACCTGTTAAAATCCAGCAGTTCATTGGCAATCTGCGTTCCTATGCTTCCAGCATATATCATAGTCCCAGGTGTGCTGGAAATGCCTGGTATAATGGGAAGGGACTTTCTGCACTCTAACAAAAAAAAAAAGTTAAGAGTAGAAGTGTTCAATGAGTCAAATGAAAAAACTAAAACAAAAGTGCTACAACCACATAATGTGAATTTTGGAGTATCACTATATATCAGTCATAAGTATTTTTTATGCTGACCTTCAGAAGCCTTGGCATTGCTTGACGGTTCAGACTTATTTCCCGACCGACCTGTTCGACTGTGATCATACCTTGTCACGGGATGAGCAAAAAG